>OOFB01005949.1:24108-38712 GCA_900323305.1 Trachyrincus murrayi
TTCCCTCCCCCCCCCACCCCCCCCCTCTCTCCTCCACTCTCCTCTCATTGCTTCTCTTCCCCCCCCCCCCCCCCCCCTCTCTCCCCCTCTCCTCTCCCCTCCACCTCCTCCCAGACTACGTATCGCCCACCTGGAGGAGAAGCTGTCCCAGCGGGAGAAGGACTTCCAGGTCCAGGAGTTGCAGCTGCGTCTCCTCCGGCAGGAGCTGGATGCCAAAACCTCTCAGGTGGAGAAGCTCCAGGATGCCATAGCCTGCAACAGCCACACCAACGGCCACCTGGTCGGGACTCTGCCCCCACCACAGCCACCCCCGCTGCCCCCGGCCAGTGTCATCGACCAGGGATCCAGTAGCCGGTTCCACCGGGTGGCCGTGGAGGTCCACCGGCGCCTCAAGGCCAAGGAGGGGGTGTCGGCGGAGCCCACCTCGGGGGCCTACAGCGGGGGTGGAGGAGGTGGAGGTGGCGGTGGAGGTCGGGGTGGGGGTCTGGGGGTTGCTGTCGAGGAGAGGGCCGTGGTCCACAAAGACTCCCAGTAAGAAGTTGGAGTGAATGAGCCCTGTGTCATGAAATAATAATAATAATAATAATAATAATAATTCGGATGGCTTCAGAAAACTAGGAAACTAAAATACCTAAATCTAGTCAGTTAAAAAGAATAGTAAGCTAATAATGATAAGCTAATAATAATGTTATACTGATTATTAATACGCTGATAATATTAATCTATTCATATATTTGAATATACTATTACGATAATAGTATGCTAATAACAGTAGCCTAATAGTAAACTAATAAGAAAATAATAATAATAATAGTAATATTAAGCTAATAATAATAAACTGGATGGTTTTAGCAAACTAGTAAGCTAAAATTAACAGTAAGCTAATAATACCAAAACTAGTAAGCAAAACCTAAATCTAGCAAGCTAATACTAATAAACGGGATGGTTTTATCGGACTAGTAAGCTAACACGACCCAAACACACACGTAGTCCTGTGTGTAGTGTTAGCGATACTGTGTGATTGTGCCAGTGGAAGCGGTCCAGCTACTGTTTCCACATCTGAGAGCTCTATTAGCATCGCAGGACAATAGAGGGACGGGTCACACAATGAGTGAACTGAACACGTCTTCCAGCTCATTATGGGCTTCAATGACAACCTCCTCTCCTCTCTCCCTCTCTCTCCTCCCTTACCTCCCCATCATCTCCTCTATCTCCCCTCACCTCCCCTCCTCTTTCCTCCCTCTCTCCTCTCTCCAGTCCTCTCTCCTCTCTGACTCCCCCTCTCCACACCCTTGTATGTATCTATTTGTTTATGTTTGTCTTTGTTCTGTCCCCAGCACCAAGAGGCTGATCAACGCTGCGATGGTGAAGAACGACTTCCTGAAGAAGTTGGAGCCCCAGCACCTGAGGGAGATGATGGAGTGCATGTACCCCAGGGAGTACACCCTGGGCCAGCTGGTCATCCAGGAGGGGGAGCCTGGGAACTACCTCTACGTGCTCGCAGGTCAGATCATAATTACCTGCCTGTTGGTTTGTTTCAGCTCCTTCTCAACGGGGAACCAAACCCCAACACCACATGTAGATGGGTCTGCGCTCGATGGCTCCCTCTATAGGTCAAACACATGCTATTGCATGCATAACTTCTCATTGGCTTACATGGTTACCCGGTCACCTGCTGATTCAAGGCTAAATCACACTTCTCCGTCGAGCACGTAAGCGAAGATCTGCATCGCTCAAAGACACCGTACACGCCCCATTTGCCGGTCAACATTAGTGTCTCTGCGTGATCTCTTGTCTCCACAGAGGGTCTTCTGGAGGTCATCCAGAATGGTAAACTGCTCGGGGAGATGCTTCCAGGGACCGCCTTTGGAGAACTGGCGATACTGTACAACTGTAAGAGAACAGCCACTGTCAAAGGTAACATTAATACCCCTGACCTGTCTCTGTATCCACTGTCTAACCCCCTACCTGTCTAACCCCCTGCCTACTCCTTAATGACCTGTCTCTGTGTCCACTGTCTAACTCGATACTGCTCCTTAATGACCTGTCTCTGTACTGTCTAACCCCTACCTGCTCCTTAATGACCTGTCTCTGTACTGTCTAACCCCTACCTGCTCCTTAATGACCTGTCTCTGTACTTCACTGTCTAACCCCCTACGTGTCTAACCCCCTGCCTACTCCTTAATCACCTTGCTGGCTCCAAATTAACTGTCTCTCTCACTGTCTTTGGATAAAACGTCTCATAAATGAGCCCTAATTAGCTAGTCATTGAAGCGTTGGCCCTTGTCAAACACAGAGGAATTCCCGGTTTCCTGTGTTTGACAACCATATCTCTGTAGAAGGATCACTGCAGCCAGAGAGAATTAGTCCCTTTGTGACAAATCTCAGAGGAGTTTAAACCATCTCGTGTAACATGTCATCCATTAATGTGCGTTTTAGAATTTTAACATCCTCTTATTGTCATCTTTGGGACCTAAATATGCAGTGATTGGTTGTGATGAAAATGTAAACAAAAAGCGGACGAATCCTACCATTTGAAAACAAAATTAACGCAACTATTAAATAACAATACCTGTTGGCGTTGGCCATTTAAAATAAAAAAGTCGTAGGATTTGGTTGATCAGAGCTCCCTGTCTTCTCTGGGCAGCTGTGTCCTGCGCTCTCATCTGGGCGCTGGACCGGCAGACCTTCCAGAGCATCATGATGAGGACCACCCAGGCCCGGAACAAAGAGTACTTCAACTTCCTGCGCAGGTAGACACTCATTGGTCGGTGTGTTTCACATGACCTCAATGCAACCTTGAGACCAGAAACACAAGGCTTATATAGGCAAGGCTATGTTATGTTACATTAGGTTAGGCTCAACGAGGTGGTTAGGTGAGGTAGGATTGGTTTAATTAAGTTTAGGTAAGGTTGAGTTAGGGTTTGGGGGAGTCTCACAGATCATGTTGCTGGAGGCGGGGATCTGTAAGCGCGTAATTGGCAAACACAAACTCGGCCAGCAGTAGTAAACTGTAAAAAAGTGCCTGTAAAGGTTTCAAATCAGTTTTATTTAATATGTTTATAGTATAAAGGTTGTGTTATGGTGCATGTGATGAGTAAAGTACTTCAACATCAACTAAAGTAACAAAGTTAAACTAAATGGACTCTCTCTCTCTCTCTCTCTCTCTCTCTCTCAGTGTGTCTCTGCTCAAAGAACTACCGGAGGAAAAGCTAGCAAAGATTGTCGATTGCCTCGAAGTTGTGAGTCTCTCTTGGTAAATGACACGTGTAGAGACGTCCATTTGTTTTGCAGCCGAGCTATAATAAAGGGTTATTTTTCTCTTAGGATTACTTTAACAGAGGAGAGTTTATCATCCGAGAGGGAGAAGAGGGCAACACTTTCTTCATCATAGCAAAAGGAGAGGTAAGATGTCTTCTAAGACAATCGCAACACAGCCCTGGGTGCGTCCCTACCATCAAATCCTGATATGTCGATGCACCATATGCCGTGAATTGAAAGTGAAATGTCACCGATCAAAGATAAATAATTTTAACGACCAACCAACGAATGACAGAATTACGGTGTTGTGTGCAGGTGTCGGTCACCCAGACCACAGAGGCCTACGGTCAGCCCCAGGAGATCAAAACGCTGGGCGTGGGAGACTACTTTGGAGAGAAGGCCCTCATAAGGTACAAACCCAACACACTCAACTCAGACCCACTGAAGGACGATTGTGATGTGTGTGGAAGACATGACGTGGCTCTGATTGTATGGAGTAAAAATGTAGTGTATTTTGCATGTCTTTGTGTTTTCCTTTTGTACATTTGAATAACGATTGGAAACAACATTTACATTTGAATTACTTTTAGTCATTTAGCAGACACTCTTATTCAAAACTAATCAAAGCATAGAATCAAAACAATAATTTTAAATAATTTCCACGGGGGGGGGGCTGATGAATGTGTGTAAACAGAAATCAAACTAAAGTCCTTCAGATATCAACTGTATCACAGTATAAGCTGAGATGTTATGTTATGTAGAGACATTGTGTGACCACTCAGTTGTTTTGCGTTTGTCTCCACAGTGAGGATGTCCGCTCGGCTAACATCGTCTGCAACGCCAACGACACGCAGTGCCTGGTGGTGGACAGAGAGTGAGTAGTGTAGAGATGAGAGGGTTATTGTTGCGTTTAGTTTGGTTGGGTTGAGTTTGGTGTGGAGTGTGTGTGGTTGGTGGCTGGTTTAAGCAGCCTCACTTGGTCTGAGTCAGACTGATTGGACTCTGGGGCTGCTGGGTGAGGCTGCACACCTGTGGGGGCGTTGGCCAATCAAGGCCCACAGGTTAAACCAGCCATCACCAGCACACACACTCAGGAGGAGCGCTAGCATGTCAGCACGTACCACCTGCTCTGCCTGTTCAAACTACCTCAACCTTAACAATAAACCGGTTTAAACCAACATCTGGCTTTGTCCTGCTACTGGAGAAGCCCTGGAAAAGCCACTGTAGTTAGCATGTGGCAGGGGAAACTGCCACATTTGGCTTAGGTGGGTTTAGTTGAGTTGAGTTGGGTTTATTTTACTAGCCTTTGGCTTAGTTTAGTTTGGGTTAGGTTTGGTTTCATTTCTCTCTGGGCACCAGACCATTGATGTTAATGTATTTTCCCTTTAGAAACGTTAACCAGATAGTACAGCCTTTAACCAGATAGTTAGAAGCTGTGTTCTCTGTGTTCTCTGTAGGAACTTTAACCATATAGTTAGAACGTGTATTCTCTGTAGGAACTTTAACCAGATAGTTAGAACGTGTGTTCTCTGTGTTCTCTGTAGGAACTTTAACCAGATGGTGGGAACGTACGACGAACTGCAGATTTATCTGAAGGAATACGTACAGGCACTCTCACGTAGCGATGAGAAGAGAAATGCTCTGTGAGTGCATAACACACACACGCACACACACACACGCACAACACACACATACGTAGCACACATACATGCACACACATTCATAGACTCCTGACATGAATCTAGTCAAGTCAATTTTGTTTGTACAGCCCTTAATCACAGAGTTATATATGGGCTTTACAGGCCATATATTTATGACACCCCCTAACCCTTGACCCCCAAAGGGCAAGCTAAGATAAGATGAACGTCATGAATCCCAGTATCACAGTAGCAGACGTACAGGACAGTAAAATTATGAAACAGTAAACAAGATAAAAAAATAAAAAACGTAAAATAATAAAAGTAAATGCTGAATGTAAATTGTAAACATTACTGGCAGGAGGGGTGCAGCATAATGTGTGTTTCAGCTCCCAGTCCCCACAGGCAGACTCCCCGACAGTGCAGGAGTACCGGAGGCTGCAGGACCGGGTGGCCCTGCTCCCCCATCACCTGCCCTTCCAGAGGCTGGAGGTCATCGCCACCCTGGGCATGGGGGGCTTCGGACGGGTGGAGCTGGTGAGCAGAACGAGGAGAAGGCGGTCTACAACACTGACATGTTCTGTTACTATTTACTTTTACTTAATATCCACTATTTACTTTCTAAGTAATATGCTGCCCCCTATTTGTTTCGAGTGTGGAGGACTAATTCAACAGTTGGCCAAATCTTACACGTTGCACCTTTAAGGAGCAGGTAAGGTGACTGGGATCGAACCCAGTACCTTTCCACTGGACTGGGAGTGAAACGCACCAACCACCAGACATTTATTTGTTCAATAATAATAATAATAATAATAATACATTAGATTTTTATAGCGCTTTGTGAAAAAGTGTGCATATACACATGTTCTTTCTCCCTGGTTGTGTGTCAGGTGAAGCTGGAGGACGAGGACTCCACCTTCGCCCTGAAGTGCATCAAGAAGCAACACATCGTGGACACCAGGCAGCAGGAACACATCTACTCTGAGAAGAACATCCTGCAGCTCACCAACTCACCCTTCATAGTCAGGTAGAGAGAGGAACACGTGCAGCTCACCAACTCACCCTTCATAGTCAGGTAGAGAGAGGAACACGTGTAGCTAACCACCTCACCCTTCATAGTCAGGTAGAGAGAGGAACACATGTAGCTAACCACCTCACTGTTGTGCCGTTGTATCACAGTTTGTACCACATTGACAAACGGGTGCACAGCGCTAGAGTTTAGTTAGCATTATTTGTGTGATCTGCATATTGTAATGCGTGTCTAATTAGAGCAGACACACGCAGTGTTTGTTCTCAGTGCGTAGACAGCAGCGTTCCCCTGAGGAATCATCGCAGATGTGCTCCGTGTGTTTGGTTTGGTTTGCTGTTAATTCACCGTTATGCAACAGAACGCATCCAATCAGTTACATCTGGAAATGTATGCAGCAGGTAATCCGACCGACGTTTCCCGGGAAAAAAGATGAAAGGACAGACAATGAAAAGATGAAAGAGAATCGCAATTGATCGGGCGATTTGAGTGTGACAGGGAAATGACATGCGCAGCCAATTTAAAAAAAAAACGTTTTCTACCCATCACAGCTAGAATTATCGTAATTATTATTAATAGATCAGTAATTCCCAATGGGTGTGCTGTGTACCCTAGGGGGTCCATGAGAAGGTTCTGCTTTGCAAAACAAAAATTACGATGTAAAATATAGTACGCCAGCTTCTTCCATTTTAAACACCCGAGGCCTACATTATGAATAATGATGCTTGAATTATATCAGTGCAATATTAGTTCAAAGGAAAACATTTGTGGTCGGGTGTTGATGAAGGGGTACTTGAGCCGTACTGATCCGGGGGCTGTCGGGGTTCAGAAGACAGGAAAGGTTTGGAAACAGTGAAATGGACCCTTTATCTTCTACTCTGAGGGAGGGGAGAGTTCTGCTCTGAGAGGCGGAAACCAAGAAGGGTCCTGTAGGTCAGGAGTTGGGGTTTCCCAGCCAGGTTTCCAGGGAGCGCAGGCCAGGGGAATGCTTCTCAGTTCTCTCTCTCTCCCTCCCTCTTTCTCTCTCTCTTTCTCTCTCTCCCTCTCTTCCTCTCTCTCTTTCTCTCTCGCTCTCCCCCTCTCTCCCTCTCGTTCTCCCTCTCGCTCTCCCTCTTTCGCTCTCTTCCTCTCTCTCGCTCTCCCTCTCTCGCTCCCTCTTTCTCTCTCTTCTTCTCTTCCTCTCCCTCTTTCTCCCCCCCCCCACCCCTCTGGTTTATTTACCTAGCCTGTGACATTTCACACACAAAAGCTCCTGGGGGAACGATGCCGTGACCTGCCACTCAAGGACAGGGGATTCAGCCAGGAGGGGAAGTTCATACGAGCTCTTCCTCCTCTGAGGCGGTTCTGTTGCTTTGCTAGTCTTCATGTGGCGTAAACATTGAGAAAACCAATAGAATAAGATGCCAATATTGGAGTGTTTTGCGTCTTCAGCTCTCGAAGCAGGAGCATGAATCAGATATTTAAAGTCCTTTCTGATTGTTAAAACCTTTAAAAATATCCCAGAATAAGTTTGTTGTTTTCCAAATAATCCTCACAACCTACCTCCTCTTGGTAACCCAGCCCCACCCCCAGTTATTGATTCCTCAGGTAAACCCTCCAGGTGATTTTGCATATATTTGCATATTGAACAATGATGAATTCAATTCAATTAAGAGTCCTGTGCGTGCGTGCGTGTGTGTGCCCGTGCGTGCGTGCGCGCGTGCGTGTTCTCCAGGTTGTTCCGGACCTTCAAGGATGACAGGTGTGTGTACCTGCTGCTGGAGGCGTGTCTGGGCGGAGAGCTGTGGAGCGTGCTCAGAGACATGTGAGTGGAGCTCCCCGAACATCCACACGCTAACATTAATACTGTAGCCTACAGTGTTATATATTATTATACATGATATACATGATTATACATGATATATCATTAATACTGTAGCCTACAGTGTTAATGTTATTGAAGCATGAACTGGTGTTTGCCGCCGCCCTTGTGGCGGGACTGAGAACAACGTCTTTTCTTGCTCCAGGAGCTTCTTTGATGACCCGACGGGCCGGTTCTGTATCGGCTGTGTTCTGGAGGCCTTCGACTACCTCCACATCCGGGGAATCGTGTACCGCGACCTGAAGCCAGAGAACCTGCTGCTCAACTCAGAGGGCTACGTCAAAATGGTCTCATGATCGCTTGATTCATCATACCCCCCCCCCCCCTCTATATCGCTCTCTCTATATCATTATTATTTATTATAGTAGTTCATTTATTTGTATTTAATTTATTTCCTTTATTTCTTATATTTTCATTTGTCATTTACTGGTTTGTTTATTTTCATTAATTAATGTATTATATATCATTTTAGTTATTCCCACCAGTTTTTTCCGCCAGGAAAATTTCTACGATTTTCGTCGCCATGTTTCCCAGGCGGACTTTGGCTTTGCCAAGAAGATCGGCCTGGGGAAGAAAACCTGGACGTTCTGCGGGACCCCGGAGTACGTGGCCCCTGAGGTGATCATGAACAAGGGCCACGACTTTGGGGCCGACTGCTGGTCCCTGGGTATCCTCATCTTTGAGCTGCTAACTGGATAGTAAGTGAATGAGCTGTAATGTTCTTCCATGTGACCCAATCGCTTACAATGTTCCCAGCCTGACAACTCTTCTGAATACAATAGCATACAAATGAAACAGAACTCTGTTTGGAACTCTAATGTGTCAAATGTCTTTTTAACCGTGTAGGTTGCAGCTATGCGCTTCCGTGTAAAATAAATGAAACGTATTTAAGGTGATGCGTTCAGACAATAGTGACCGCGTCCTTAACCGGGTCCGTGTTCTTCTCTTCCCCAGCCCTCCGTTCTCGGGCTCGGACCCCATTAAGGTCTACACCATGGTGCTCCACGGCATCGAGAAGGTCGACTTCCCCAAGAGGATCGGCAAGCGGCCCGATGACCTCATCAGGAGACTCTGCAGGTGATGCCCTCACCCCCTAACCCCTACCTTAATGTATCTGAGTTCACTGTAAGTCGCCTTGGATAAAAGCGTCTGCTACATGACTCCATGGTAAACATGATGTCCTAGTGGTTGGTTATACTTCTAGCTGGGCCTCATGGTGAGAGAGTAGAGGGGAGTAAGTGGCAGTTTGTCGTCATATTAGCTCGTACTGACGGTAGAGCGGAGAGCAGGACCTGAGGTTGTTAGATTATCTTAATAGCATTAGCTCCTTGTTTGTTAACGTCATCTGCAGCTGTTAGCTAGCATTTAGCCAGGCCTTTGATCTGCTGATTACATTTTATCGCTAATTGTTTTACGTACGGAACAGACAAATGAACAGCGAGCACGGAAAAATAAGATGTCCTAAAAGGTGACCGTTTTAATTTGGCATCATAACTGAAATGACCTCATGTAACGATCCCTAATTTTAACTTTAACATCCTGAATATACTGTGTAGAATTCCCGATGAACATCATGTAAAAAAAGTTTCACCTGGGATTTGTGATTTCAAAAATATGCACATCCTGAGTTATTAATACTACATTAATACTATCCTGAGTTATTAATACTGCATTAATACTATCCTGAGTTATTAATACTGCATTAATACTATCCTGAGTTGATATAAAAGATACTGACAATCCAGAACCCTGTGTGTCTTTTCCTACCCGGGCCAGGCTCAACCCAGTGGAGAGACTCGGTAACAAGAAGAACGGTATCCTCGACATTAAGAAGCACAAGTAGGTTGGCACAGCAGACGCCTGACCTCTGACCTCTGACCTCTGTCTTTTCGTTTTTTGCCAACTTTCTTATTATACCTGTTGTCACATCTCCTAGCCATCCTGAATAGGATGTGTGTGTGTGTGTGTGTGTGTGTGTGTGTACGTACGTAGGTGTGTACTCATGTGTGTATCCATGACTAAATATGATAAATATACGACTGAATATAAGGACTGAATATAATCCATATACAACTGAATATAATACACATGAATCAACACAGCGTGGTGAACATAACGTAACCCTGTCATCGTTGTGTCGTCATGGAGGTGGTTCCAGGGCTTCAACTGGGATGGCTTGAGGTGCCAGAGACTTCAGTCCCCCTTGAAGAGAGAGGTACGCCCCTTAGCCCTCCCAACGCTAACGTCTTCTTTCATGCACGCAGAGCGGACCGTAAGACCAGGAAGGTGTCGGTCACACCGACGGCATTCTTCCGTGGACGTGACGTGTCGTCGTGATGAGCGATCGCCATGGCGTTCGTTCGCATGTCAGAAGATAAACACAACATGTGCTAATTTGAAACAACCCGTCAGCCATGATGTGAATATACATGTGTGTATATAGAGGGTGATGCTAATTTACTCATTTCAAGTTCAAAAGAGGGATAACGGCTCATTTAAATAAATAATAGACAAACAGAAATGTAGTGAAATATGTTTTTGTTACACAACATTTCTGATATTAGTTATAATAATATAAATTATAATAAATATGATACATTTTTATTTTTTTTATTTCTATACTTCTCTTTCTTTAAGTTGACAACTGTTGCATTTTTCTTCTTAATGGTTAGATACTTCATAAACATGATGGTTCCTACTACTATTACTTCTACAAACAATAATAATATAACAACTAAATAACAACTATTTTTCATTTAATTTATTGCTGCATTCAGTGCTTCTCTTCCACTCAACAAAACATCCAGGTCCAATCTAAAAATGAACATTGATCATGTTGTATTGCTAGGTGAGAGGGCCCTTGGACCACAGTCACTTTGACGTGTTCCCACCTGACTTGGAGGAACCGCCAGAGGAGCTGTCTGGCTGGGACAGAAACTTCTGAAGGGCCCTGGAGAACCCCGGGCTATTCCAGGGTATGCTGCGTTAGAACCAGACCTTGAACAAAACAGACCTTCTGTGGCTTCTAAAACACCACAAAACACGGAAGTTATCCTTCCTTCTTTAGCTGTACGAATTTCAGAAATGTATTGAATTGTTTATGGCAACATTTTCCTAATTTCCCTATGATTCAAGGCCTTTTTTTTTTACGTGACATCTTTTTGACTATTGTTGTAAAATATTTGACTGCAGTGGCCTGGCCCTCTGAGGGCTACGTGCTACCTTGGAGGTGGTGATATCCTACGTGTGTGTGAGATGATGGCGGTTTCCACTTGTAGCTTTGGGACTGCTTGAATTTGAATTAGTTATTGAGACTGAGACAGCTGGTCACACAGCCAATGAGACAGGACTCTCATTGGCCGGGTCAGGGATTGTAGCGCCACTCGATGGACGGCTGCCTAGCAACAGACCTGAATGTAATCAACACACGAGCAACGGATGGACCTGAAGTGCCAAAAATGAATCACAGGCTAATGCCTAATACGTACTATGTATGACTATGTATGTATCACACAAGTTGTTGAATAAACATCAAGGACTAGTCACCTTTCCAAGGACTACCATCTTTCCAAGGACTAGTCACCTTTTCATGGACTAATCACCTTTCCAAGGACTACCACCTTTTCAATGATTAGTCTCCTTTTCAAGGACTACCACCTTTTCAATGATTAGTCTCATTTTCAAGGACTACCACATTTTCAAGGACAACCAACTGTTCAAGGACTACCAACTTTTCAAGGACTACCAACTGTTCAAGGACTACCAACTGTTCAAGGACTACCAACTTTTCAAGGACTAGCCAGCCTTCACACCTGAGTGACAGATACAATTTGAGGATTTTTCTACAGTATTTCTTCCCTGTATTGGCCATTTGCTAATGCTTCTCTTAACAGTTTTTTTAATCTTTCTTTTTCATATTGAGGATGAGAATTTAATTAAAATGTTGCTATAATACTATACAATAATAACTGTAATTGTATTTTATAACTGTAGATTATTATGGCTAGTCTATAATATATGACTAGTCTCTCGAGTGTATATGAAAATGTATTTGAATTTACAAATAAACAGTAAATAAAAGATATTTTCTTGCAGCTTTGTCATTCAAATATATGGTCTCTTCAAAATCTGTGCTAGAATAGAATGATTAATGCTATTATTCATTATTACGTTTCTGTCCATTAAGATACGTATATCCTAAGATTAGGGTTACAGCTCAACTATATACTATCTTAAAAGTGTATATAGGCCTACTCATAGAAGATGGAGCTCTCCCAAGAATAGGCCTACTTAGAACTGAAATATTTCTGAAGTAAAATAACAAACATCCTGCTATTAAGATGTACACATGTATAAATGATGTCCCGGTAGGAATAGCGTGTGTAGTCTTATGTACCCCTGCCTACGCTGCTGTATATTAACGGCCCTCCGTTTGAGGGCAGATGGGGTCTTTAACAGTCTGTTCACTGAATTAACTTCTTTCTTCTGTCCTAGTGGGCGTAATACCTCTGTGGGCGTGTAAAACTGTCCTCACATTCCACATTTTTCCTGACGCCCCCTGGAGGTCGGATGAGAGACGGTATGTTCTTTTCTGTTCTATAAATTGGCCCATGGAAGTGTGTGTATGTGTGTGTGCATGTGTGCGTCCGTGCACGTGTGTGCAAGGAATGCAAGATATCTGGGAATCTCAATGTTGCAGATAAATAACTATTGCACTACACACTTATTTTCTCTCTTTAACATGCTGAAACTGCCACCAAAGCCAATTTAAGTAAAATTACAAAGGGTATCAAAAAGAAGTGTTTATCTCGCTATGTATGCTCTATTGTTAGTGCAGTTGTGAAATATAGTGGAATAGAATGAAGGATGTGTGGACATAGAAACTGTCAAAAGTGTTTCCTCCATATCCTGCTGAACAATGTGTCTATTTATCTCTGTGGTGCAGGCTGACCACACTATATTTCATGAGCTCATTGTTTGGAAGGTGCCGGAATGTGAGAAAGTACTAAATCAGCACTGTTTATGTATATATTTGAGGTAAAAAACCGGTAGTACATTCCAAGTATGTATAATAAGGGTACATTTGGGTGCATTACTAACTGCTACCAAAAGAGGTCAGAGTGGTTTTGTTAAAGTTAAAGTGAGCCCACATTTGTTGCCTGCGGAAGAAACACAATTGTTCTCTCCTTATACTACAGCACCTACTGCAACCTGTCTTTCCGGTTACAGTTTTCTAACCATAAAAACTATAAAATGTAACTTTTCATTATTTCTGAAAAGTTAAATGATACATATTGTGGCTTATCATAGATCTCTTGCCTCGCAGCCATTCCATTCACAGAAACAAAATGCATGCCGTAGAGTGGACTGTTTTCAGTTGAACTTTATTTTGAAAAATAATTTGATAAATGATACAAAAAAACATTCCAAAATATACAATACATAGACATATACTGTGTCTTATGTCAAACAGTAACTCCCACACATCCACTGTATCTCACATACAGTCTAAAATATCCACAAGTAACCTTTCTACTTTTAGTTGAATATTTAACACAAAACTAAATACACCCACTTAAAGTATACGAATATTATTCCCTTTAAGTACAATTACAATACCTTCTCGATGTACTTATTCAAATAATGCAAATACAATAGTATTTCTTGAGTATTACCAGCAAAGTTATATTTGCTCTCTCTCGTCATTCTCTACGCACTGAGATATGTCTTTGACAAAATATAAGCAAGACACTGTTGTCAAATAAATAGAACGCTGAATACAGCCGCTGTTTTTTGCATGAATAGATTTAGTTTACGACGTACATAAATGAATAAAATGTTAAAAATGGGGCCATTTTGTCAGTTGAGTTATTCTCTACGAGTTATACTCAATTATAAAGGTTGCGCCTCATTGGCTGCCAGAGATGGCCAGTGACATCACACAGGCATGGAAAGATCACATGACCTTGAAGAAGAGAAGGGGGGAGGGGGGCTTTTGGCTGCTTATCTCATCTGTCTTGTATATTTATATATGAAGATAATAACAAGCTATAATATTATTATTATTATTATTATTATACTGACAGAAGAATTCACCAGCCCTTATTATTTTACACTGCACGCAGACGGTCAACTTACACTCTCCCGTGTGCACACACACACGCACACACACACACACACACACACACACACAACCATTTTGTACACATTAACAGGATGAAAACAGGTGAAAAGCAGCTAGTAAAAGGCTGTGTATGTTTCACATTTGATGGATAATCTGTATAATCTGTTACACTGTGTACAGATACAATCCCACCATGCCACCATTTTACTGGTGAAATTCTGTTACCTCACTACTGATCATGTTGCAAATGGCCGCCTCTGTCACTTCACTTCAACAGGGATTGAAATTAGATGATTTTACAGAATTATATGAAGGTCTACATCATGGCAAATTATTTTATTTGTCCCATCGTAGCCTGAACTTATTTTGGATAAATACAGAAATGAGCCCCATGTTTGCGTGCAAGACTACCGACCCCCGATTCAACGCTTCATGAGGATTCCTGCCTCGATCTTTTATTTATTATTCATTTTTTTCAAATCCCATTCCTCAAATGCTCAGTTCCACCTCTTCATTTTCCAGCCTTGAAATCTCTCTTGTGTCTCCATGTCCCTCCTCATCCTCCTCTTCATCGCCATTGGGGCAGACTCTTCCCACACGCGGCCATCTGGATCATATCTGGGTTGGGGGGGGGGGGGGGGAAAAAAAAACAGGGGGGGGGGGGTTTTTTTTTTTTTTTTACTCATTTTTTTTT
>OOFB01005952.1:0-20536 GCA_900323305.1 Trachyrincus murrayi
AACTTTATTCCCTCTCTATTTTGAGCTCTGAGATGAGAGGTAATCACATATGGTACCTTTGACCAGAGCTCTCTCGCCCAGCGATGCATGCCGACTATTTCAATCTGCCAATACATACAATAGAGACGTAGGTGTGAATTACAAAATAAGCTCGCTGGATTTGAAGGTATAAGCACATTATTACATTACATTACATTACAGTCATTTAGCAGACGCTTTCATCCAAAGTGCATTCAACATAGGTAGGCAAGAAAACTACTAGTCACCAGAAATCGTAAGTGCATTTCCTTCCTAAACAAGCAACTAAGAGCATAACTAGTGTTAAGGTAAGAGTGCAATAAGTTAGCAACCTACTTTATCTTAAACAAATGAGACAAATAAGAGAATCTAAATAAACAATAGCTAAGACAAATAAGTGAACCAAATAAACAAGAGCCAATAAACAAGAGCTCAGACACATAATTGACGACAAATAGGCAAGGCTAAGAGGAAGGGTCAGGGTAGTGTTTCCTGAAGAGGTGGGTTTTCAGCCTGCGGCGAAAGATGGGCAGCGACTCTGCTGTCCTGACATCAGTGGGGAGTTCATTCCACCACTGCGGGGCCAGGACAGAGAAGAGCCGTGACCGTGTAGATCGTCCGCAGGGACCTCTGAGCAACGGGGCAACCAGTCTCCTCGAGGCAGCAGAGCGAAGTGGTCGGGCGGGGGGTGTAAGGCTTGACCATAGCCTGGAGGTAAGCACCTTCTCAGCCTATACCTCTAAGGAGGAGGAGGAGGAGAAGACCCACCCTATGCTATAGGAGCAGTGGGCTGCCTGGCTGTGGGCAGTGAGAACATTCAAACTCCACACAGAAAGATCATTTGGGAAATGTTCAAATATGAAATGTCATATTGGAAATGAAAGTGAAAGCTGGTGCGACATGAAATGCTGTTGCTGTTATAACTATGAACAACAGCCGCGACGGGAAAGCAAGAATTGCAAAGCTTAGAGATTGCACTCCCCCACAATGCACCTGGGCATTGCTCTGTCTATGTAAGTGATGCCTCGACACCTCATGCCCATCTAGTACAGATTCAAATGGCACTTTAGAGCACAACACAAGTGTGTGCTGAAAACGTTAGATTAAACATTCACTAAAACAAAACAAAAACTTTCACCACCTTATATAGACCTATATACTTATAAAGACCTATAAGTCCTCCTGAACCGAAGAATTCAAAGAAAAGGTGAAGCAACGGCCTTAAAAACGTGTCACCGGAGCCCCCAGAAAGCTGCCCCGTCGCCCCATCAACGCCACGCTTCACACAGGGACCTAATCACGCCTTTAAACGCCACAAATCACCGCCGTCCACTGGGGAACTATACTGTTCACGCCGGTTTCTCCTGGCGGTAATTTGCGGGGCCTTGTTGTGGCCAAAACTTCTTCAATGGCGTATCCATTGAAGAAGCTGAGTACGTTTCAACAAGCCTGGGGCCTCACGTTAATGGTGTGGGGGGTTTAAAAGGCACGGGTTTGCAAGTGTGGGAGAATTTAGCCACACCGCGTTCAATTACACGGGTCACGGGACCCCGCTGGGGTCATGGTGTAGGGTTTTTAGTACTTTTTGATCGCTTGTGTGATTTATAGAGCAACTTTCACTGCTTTGTTCCATGGTGCGTGTGTGTGTTTTGGCAGAACATGTGTAGGATTATTACTAAAATTGAGAAACGTGCAACATATATGAGATATGCATGTGGTAAATGAAAAGCCAGTAAACATAGGCCTATAGGGGTTAATCCTGCACATTATATTGTGTAATATTGTATTGTACATTGTATTGTTCCCTAATCTCGGATCCATCAGTCCTACTATGTTATAGCAGAACTTCTGGGGGGAGACGGCACAGAGCCTGGGCAGGAAACCAAAAACTGATAGGGGCGGAGTTACGCCTAGTTTCCTGCTTAGTTACGGAGATATTCTAGCGAAGAAGACTCACGTGAGTGGATGAAGATTTCAGAAGAGGATTTTATTTTAATACGTGTATTTCAACAGTGGCCAGTCTACACGAGGTTGATTTAAAACCTTTACAGACACTTACATACAGTTTACTACTACTGGCCCAGTTTGTGTTCGCAGTTAGCCAATTAACGCACTTACAGATCCCTGCCTCCAGCAACACGATTGGTCGGAACTAATAGTGAAAGAAAGTGAAACGCCCGGTCACCCAGGTGTGAGCTACCATCGGACTTTAGATTATTATCTGAAGTCTCATTTGTGAGATTGTTCTTTAGCTTTATGTAACTAAAACCACTGTTAGTTCCTATGAAACAATGGTTCTCAGATTCAGAGCTTAACTCCTGAAAGTTTTGGACTAAAAAGATGGATTTTGTATGACTGTTTTGCTATTTTGACCATTGTAAGGTTTTTGTTTCATAGAGTTATTAAATATGAGGTATAGGCCTATATTCTTTTGGAAAATTATGGTTTAGGGGAAATCTATCAATTAAAGTGATTTGCTTTGCTCAGTATTCAACATGTTGAATTACATAAGCATTGTGAAGCATATTTGAAAGTTGGATTTCCTTCCATATCATAAATGTTAAAAACCCCCGTGACCAGACAGTCTGCTAATTCACTAGAGGCTACATTTCGCTCGGAAAGTCTCGCTTGTCGTATGAATGCCACTCAAATTTGTAGTATAATGAATTGTAATCTGTAAAAATGCTCCATAAACATCGTGGCTGACAGCTCAAGAGCTAGCACGTCCAGTCCGTCTTGACACATACCTGATGCTACACAACATCCGCTGGTGGGGGGGGGGGGGGGATGGTGTCGAGGCTTCACCGGAGGTTTCCATCCCTGGTCTTCCCTCACTCTCCTCCGAGGGACATCCATTCTTCATCTCTGTCAACCCCTCGTCGCCCCCCGGGAGGCCATGCTTCATCGCTCTGGACTCGGGCCACTTTTTCTTTATTTCCTGGATCGTTCAACCCCTGTGCGCAAACAAACATCATCCCTGTGTCAGACCTTTTTCGTAAACACACACATCTGGAGCGGACAACAGAATTGTCAAGTGTCCAAGCTTCCAGTAGCTCCTTGAAGCCATTAATCATCCCTCGTTTTCCTAGATGCGCTGGTGTTTTTTTGGAATTGAAATGCCGGTTCTTCCAGGGCCCTAAGTGGAAAAGCAAGCGGAGTGCAGACGAGAGGGATAAATCAGTTGCGAAGTGAAGACAGGTAGCCTCCCCGTCGCTAGCCATCTGGCTCTCACGCTCTCCCAGACCGGCTGATTTTATTGATTTTCATTGCTTTCCTTGGACCCAGGAGAGGTTTTCACAAACAACATTTCATCTGGTCGGAGAGTAGCCTCCCCTGCGGGCCGTTTTAATTGATTACAATTTGCGTACAGGTACCTGGAATATTATGTACTGATACGATGAGGACTTGATTTACACAAGTGGACGTTTAAGTGGGCTTTGGCCAGTGTGTACAACGGATACTCTTCGATGTTCCTCTTCCGAGGAAAATAACCGTACTTTTACTATGATTGGTTGTCACTAACCAATCATAGTAAATGTACAAACCCTCTTTGCTTAACTCTGATATAGTGGTATTTTAGCTGTGCCTGCTGTTGCTTGACGAAACAGTTCCAGAACACAAATCAGAGCCATGTTTGGAGTGAGTAGACTTAAGTCTTAACACCACACAATTACAGGTGCAACTTTTCCCTCGGCTTTTCTCGGGTCTTCAGAGTAAAGTCGTGTCGGTGGATTCTTCTCCCCGTGGTACCACGGTCACGTCCATTCATATCTTCACGCAGTGACGACCAACTCTTGAGCCTTGTTGATATCGAGGGAGTCCCTTTCCTACCGAGCAACCTGTCAGCCCCAACCTCACGCCTCCAGATAGATGACATCGTTTGCACAGCTGTTTAATGGTCCAGATGTTTTTGAACGCACCTGGCTACAACCCCCTCCCCCTAGCACCCCACCCCATCACCTTGCACTACTTCCAGGCTAGGGTATCCCCGCTCGTTTGGCCAGATGTGGGGAGAATCTTAATGGCCTTGCCATGGATTCCTGAGAGGTGGACCATGCGCTCCTTCAAGGGCCCACATTGTACAAAACCTTCTTTTTAGAGGGCCCAAATCATACGGAACCGTCTTAAAGGGCCCATATCATACGAAACCTTCTTCTTAAAGGGCCCATGTCGAGTTTCGTTATATGGCTCATCCTGCTGCACGCTGTTTTGATTCGGGGCCGACTGTAAACCCTAAAAGGGGTAACAATGGAGCAATGAATTAATAGGAAGGAATGAATGTGTGTTTTCACACTCCAAGCGTCAGTCCCGCTACCTGAATCTCATCAAAGCTGAAGCGCTTCTGTCTAACCCCCAGTAAGTGGTTCCTGAAACGTCCCTGTCACCCAAATCCACACGAACACAGGTTTTCTACTACATTTGTACATTTTGAAGTGAAGTACCATCAGAAATCATTAAAGTGGAACGTCGCCACTTTTCAACCGTCTTTGTATCATGTCAATGTGAGTATTATATGCAAATGAACAATGTTTACCTTTCCTCCATGTTGCCTGCACCCAATAGATAGAGATAAGGTTGAACTATAACCCTAATGCAGATAGATAGAGATAAGGTTGAACTATATCCCTAATGCAGATAGATAGAGATAAGGTTGAACTATAACCCTAATGCAGATAGATAGAGATAAGGTTGAACTATAACCCTAATGCAGATAGATAGATAGAGATAAGGTTGAACTATATCCCTAATGCAGATAGATAGATAGATAGATATGGTTGAAAAGTGGCGAAGTTCCCCTTTAAGATTGTGTTTTCAGCTGTCTACCCTAATGCAAACGTGTGGTTTCTGGACTGTACATGTCTATGTCAGAATGCACATATCCATATTATAACCAGTAAGATTCTTCCAAGCCGTGGCCGACGCTGCTGATTAAATAGTAATGAAACAAAACAAACCAAGATGTCCGGATTGTAATAAGGACGTTTGCTGAAATATTTGGGTTTATCATATCTAGTGTTAGCATCTTGGTTAGCTTTAGCATTGTGACTAGCGATCTTTTAATCAATTGATGCTCCCTCAATTAATCACATTTAGCATGCATGGTGAATAACATGTTATGTTTGTTCTTATACTATAACAAAGCAGACATGAGTTTCACTGGCGTCAGCTGCACAGCCAAACTGACACCAAGCTGACACGTGTTTCATTTTGCCTGCCTAACATTTTCAGACGAGAGAAAATGTGGATATTATTCAATCTAGAGGGTTTACATTGTGCACTGATTCTTATGGAGATGCATAGAATCGTATTTTAGTAAACTAGTCATGTGCCTGTTCGGAACGGACCGATTGCTTGGCCTCCGGTATTTTGCAGCTTGCAGCTTGGGTGAGAACGGCTCACCAAAACAACTTCACACTCGACACTGCACTTCCTGGGGTCCTCAGCACTACACCCGCCAAGTGTGAAGTCGATCGGATGAACGTCGAGAAAAGTTGCCGAGAAAATCAGGACAGACGTACAGTGCATACATACAGAGACTCTTCTGATTATAGTTAGATAAAGCATGAGATATAACCAATGGCAAGGACATTATAACACAACATAATAACATGGGGTTTTTATAATAGAGATGCTCAGGCGCTGGAAAAGTGATTACAAATATTGGATTCGGCCACCGTACAATGTTAATTATGACATAATGACAAACACTTTTCCTGTTCACTGAAACTATAGGTCGCACGTGCCTTTCTGTCTCCTAATTATAGTGCCGTACCTCAGCTCACAGCTTCATAGCCCCTGTTACACAACATCTTGTGTAACAGACAAATAGCCATCAATCAATGTTAATGATGACCCCTTTCTGCTCGCTGAAGCTCTGCGGGTCGCGTCTCCCCTAACGGCGTCTCCAGCTGTGTTGGACTACTCCCTCACCCCCACGATCCCTTCCTCTTCTCTCGCTCTCACTTCCTCTCACCTGTCAAGGGGTGGAATGTCGCTGGCCGCCATGGCCCTCCAGGGTCCTATACTCTTGACAGACTTGGTGAAAATCTTCAGGCCTAATGTTTCCCCCGTATATATCCCGTCCATGCTGAAAGCCCTGACACAATCAACTGCTTTACAATAAACCTGAGGTGAGTGAGGACCTTGCTGTGGAAAACATTAATGAACCGGTGTATCCTCCTTTCGACAGCCCTGACTATATTAAAGTATTGCTTTTGAGTTGTTTTGGAAGATCAGCGTGTTACCATCTACTCATTCAGTAGATGCTTTTTTCTTTTTTTTTTGCAGTGACATTTTTTTAAAACTTTATTGAGCAGGTAGGGGTTAGGGGGCATCTTGCTCCAGGTAGAACGTGGGCATTGGGGTTCGAACCGAGGACCTTTCGGCTGGGAACAGCCTAACCTCTAAACTATCCTACCCCCAAGGTTTCCGGTCTACATTTGCCATGTTCTGGGTTGGCATCATCCCTTGGGTGTTTTTCTGTAGACCTATATCCCATTTACCTTGCGAGGCAGCTGGATTAACGAGATCACATTCACGTGAGAATCCATCTTGCCAGGCTTCAAGTTATCCGCTTGTGGCCGAACCAACAGTTGGTTCGGACCAATCATCGGCCCATGAGGAACTACTGGCCGCTACGGGCGTGGTTTTTGGTGTGACGACGACTCCTAAAGAGGTTAGCGTAGATGCTGCTATAGCGTCAGTTTTATCTGAACTGGGGAGTATTTCTTCATTTATAGAAGAGCAAAAAACAGCACTTGAAGGCTTTTCTAGATGGAACTACGTCACATGGTTTGTTGGTCTGATTGGTTGAAGTTAGCCTGTTATAGACAGATGGTTCCTTCAGTCACCTGCCAAGTATTTTTTTTAACTGTTTCAAAGGACGACTTCCCAGATGGTTCTGTGTAACAAACCATCTGTCACGTCAGGTTAATATCCCATTGTTGCACACCATGAACAGTGTGGAATACAAGTCACAATCTCATCTTTTATATTTTATCAGCGTGGACAGCAAGTAAAGTTTCCACAATGCACAATCGTCAATAATAGTCTCAAATGGTTACAAAGAAGGGATGGGATGCAACATTAACTCAGAAACGATGAAAAACGTTGAATTAATGGTAGATGCTTTGTATTTCCATCCAATATCACCGTAATTTGAGTTTCATTTTTAATGAATCATTCAGTGTTCTTAATGGGGAGTGTTATCATTCCTATTATTCCCATGATGATTATCATTATTATTGCTATGTGTAAATACGATGGCTGTAGGCTCGTTTACGTTTTCTAAACGGCTGTACTCCCATTACAACACGCTTCAGCTTGCTCACGCTCTCGTCCTCGTTCTCTTCTGCTTGCTGCTAGCAACGTTGCACTGTTCAGCACCATGCACTGTTCAAATAGATGGTGTGGGGGATAAATGTATAGATGTAACGAGGTTACATCTATAACTGGGATTTACAGAAGCCTTGTACTCTTCCATTTCATAATATCTAGTCGTAGGCCTACTTCTGCGGTTATTTTGGTGAAAGTAATGCAAAAATAGTGTAATCAGAAAGAGTTACTCTACACAGAGTAATATTGTAAAGTAACGTAATACTTTAAAATTAACAAGTAACTAGTAATATGTAATATATTACATTTTGAAAGTAACTTGCCCAACAGTTGATCACCAGTGTCTGTGTCCAGCTCAAATATAGTACACGTGGAAACAGTACACTTCTAGGAAGTTGTGCTTTTTCCCAGAACTGATTTTCCAAGTAGATTTGTCATAAAAACGTCCAGATGGTGCATAAATGGTCATGCTATATATATATATATATATATATACACACACACACACAGGTTATTGTATGTGCACGTAGCACATACTTAAAAATGCAGAGGCCAATTAATGGATTTATATACACGTTCATACAATGTGTTTTATGCCATATTGCAATTTTAGTAAAAGCCTGTTTATATACAAATTATGAATCATATTCTACTGCTGTAACTTTAACCCTTTTTTCTGGAGTTGAATATATTAATAATAATAACATAATAATAATAATAATAATAATGAATATTGGTATTTTTCACCATTGGTGAGCAGGGACAGAGACAGGGGCATGGGGTGGAGGGAGGATAGAGGGTCATCATATCGACCCTTCACCTCAAGGTTCTGCTTAGGTTTGGGTGGACTCGATCGCCATGGCAACGTTCCACATCAGCAGGAACGGGAAGTGGCCACAACACTGATTAGCCTACACTATCTTCAGTGTAACCAACTCCATATGAAGATATTGGATGAATTATAGGATGTTATGGATGGCGCCAAGTGCACAAAAGCAGCGAGTTGACATCGTCTCAAAGTGAATCTGCTATTTTACTATTTCGGCATTTAGCAGACGCTTTTATCCAAAGTGACTTGAAAGGTGGATTGAGATCCATGGCCTTAACGAGCAGGTAGGGGTTTAGGCATCTTGCTCAAGGATGGTACACTCCACACATTGACGATGGACCCCAGTACGTCCTACAATATCCTGCTGTAGAAAGACATTGTTGTCTAAAAATAATGTTTTTGTACACTGACCCACTCCCAGAAACATCATTCAGGAAAAAAGACAATATAGCCCTGCTGTTGACTCTGATCACTTCCAGCAGGAAGCCTTTAAATGAGGTATTTGTGCTCACCATGCTGTCTGTCACTTTGCTTATTGACTTGACCTAGCTGTTGCATTACTATTCAGTAATACAGGTCTTTAAGGAGCAGGTAGGGGTAAGGCAATCTTGCCCAAGGATGTCTACAGGTCACCTGCAAATATGGGGGATCAAACCCAGAACCTTTTGGTGAGAGTCAAACACTAGACTACCCTGGTGCTTTATGCATATACATGCTGACTCTCCTGCCTTAAATGTATTGCAGAATGACATGCAATATAGTATGCCAATGCTGTGTTTTTGCAATGGAAAACTAACCAATAAATGTGCAGTTGGTGGGGAATATAAGAATTTGACAAGGACAATAAAAAACTTCAAGAAACAGAACTAAACAAATAAGCTAGAAACTTTATTTGTTAAACGCATATACATGAGTTGCTGTTGTACATCTTTCTTGGGTAGGTTGTGGTCTTATACATGTATTAACAGTGGTTCGGAAAAGGCATCTGCTAATGGAAAATGGCATATGTATACAATACAAATCAGCAAACATATCAAAATCAATTTTTACAACTTTTTTTTTTTTTAGCAACCAATTCCGTCTATTGGTGTGCCATAGTGCAAACTGTTGTTTGTAAGACAGAGTTTCCTGTGATTTTAACATCCATAAATCTCAATTATTGATTTATCTGTCTTAAACACATAGTTTTTTCTGTAGACTGCATTCGTCGTGCTTTCAGTTCAAGTCTTTCTGTAAGTAATGTGAGTTTCCCATCAGATAATATTAATAGTAATTCAAGTGTGCCCGGGAAAAAACGGTTTTTGTGTGACGATCTTGGAGATTCTTTATGATAAAGAAGCGATGCTGTGTGGCACTGTGCATATAAAGACTGCTATGAGTTATGGAGATCTCTCACTCTGGTAAAACATGCCTTTTTTTAACATGCACACCTTTATACAAGTTCAACATTCTGGATCTTTCCAAAACCGAAAAAAGAAAACATTAGATCTTGAAAAACGAAATACTTAAGTTGGGGAAATGACCGGCAGTGGAATAAAAACTTTATGCGGTGGACTATTTATGAACAAACGTAAAGTTCGGGTTACATACACAAAAGTTTTACACTGTTCCCCAAATGTAAAACATAACTTTCAGGAGTGTTTGTTTGATTTTTTTTCTCCAAGCGCTTTCAAAAAGTCCATGAGGATGTCCGCTTTCACTCTGAAAACCAGCATTCATATAAGACGACCATTAAAAAAAAACACAACAACAGTGGAGCTAAAGTCACATGAAGCTGGTGAGGAGGGGAAGCAACAATCAGATGATGTTCCTGTATATGTGAATGTACATGAATGTGTTCTGTCGGCACGTTTATATGGACTGAGCCCAGACCAATGCGAGAGAGAGAGAGGGGGAGGAAGAGAGAGAGAGAGAGAGAGTAATTCATCATTTTCATAGTTTCTGTCGTAAAAAAAAAAGTCCACTCTTGAGGCCGTCATGTTATTTCGTTCCTGCAAACCTCTGCCTCAACAGTCCTCTGGAGTTTAAACGTCACAGAGAGAAACAACATGAAGATACAAAAAAAAAAGAACAAAGAAAAAAAGAATGTGATATGAATGTGAGTTTATAACGCTCAGCTCAACGGACACAAAAAGAGAACATGGGGCTGCTTTGCTGCCTCTACACTGGCTCTACTACACTGCTGTGCTCTGCAGGAGAGACGAAGAAGAATAAGAAGATGAAGAAGAGAAGAAAAGAAGGCTTGGAGGATGTGTTGTGTCGAAGAGTCTTGGCCTCTGCCCTCCTCCTCCTCTTCCCCCCCCCCCCCTGCCAGGGCTCCCCCTCCCTCCCTCCCTCCCTCCCTCCCTCCCTCCCTTATAACTCACGAGCAGCCACAGCGGTCCACCACCATGGAGGGGAGCTTGCCGTAGATGATCTGCTCCTTGTGGTTGAAGTAGAGCATGTTGATGGGGGACATCTTGGTGGGCGTGCAGCAGGGCCCGGCGTTGCCCCTGGGGGTGGCCTTGTGCACCAGGTGTGTGTGGGGGTACATCTGCAGGTACATGTACTCACACTCCCCAGAGCAATAGTTGGCCTTGTAGCGCTTGGGCGCGATCACCCAGTCCCAGCCAAAGTCCTCAAAGTCCACCGTGAGGGGGTAGCGGCAGCACCGGGACTCTTGGGAGTTCTCGTCACAGTCCAGGCCCGAGTCCCTCCGGGTGCGCTTGGGGCCCTCGGACACCTTGACCTCCATGAAGGGTTGCTGTGTGGGGGGGACAGGGGTGGAGGCAGAAGGTTTTGGGCAATCAGACTAGAAATAACTTTGAGTTAATTTGCTCCGAGATAAGGTGTGTTCGGCGTAGACCTACAACCCAAACACGGTTACTGGTTTTGGTTCCATCAAACATGACTAGCATGTTTCTAAAAGTGATTTGCTCATTTGTCGCTCGGCAGACCGCTTTGAGGTGCTCTAATGACCACAGAACTCAGTGGCATTGTTTTGGTGTGGTGTGTGGCGTGTCACTGATGGTAGACCTACTGGCGTGTCACTGATAGTAGGCCTACTGGTGTGTGTGGGGACAGGCAATTACTGTGATTAACAGAGTCACACCGGAGCGCTTGGAAATGTGAGGCAGGTGCACTCTTATGTAATGGGCCAATGAGATTGGAGATTATTGGTGTACTGGGCTCGTGTCCAGATGCAGGGTGTGTCTTTGTGAGCCTTTTAAATGTTAATTCCTCCTTCCTCCTCCTGGGCAACACATGCCTGCCAAGCCCCTCGCTGGGTGTGCTAAAACCAGACCCAGCATCTCCCAAAGCTTAACTTAATACTCCTGCTGCATCGAACCCGAGAATCAAATCAATGTGTCCCATAGTTTAGGAACAGCATAATGCCTGGTGTACAGTTTTATAAAGAACAGTATCCCGCTGTGATGGCGCACGGATTGCGCATGTGCCACAAATTAAAATAGTACTGTACTATTGTACTGTAGTGCGAGGCTATATTACTGTCGGCCTACTATACGGTACTATCACGGTTTTGCAGCATATTAAGTAATACTTCAATGAATGTTTACGAAACGCTATCACATTGAAATAAATACGTTACTCTTTTTGCTCCTAGTAACATGAGAAAAATAAGGAGGCGAATTTGGGGTGAATTCGGATTCAACTCACCAGTCCTTCCTCTCCAGGCTCCACGGAGGTGGCCACCAGGTCGTTGCCCCGCGAGTCATACGCGTTGATCTCGATTCCCCAGTTGGTCTCCGGCTGCCTCAGCCACACGCTCAACACTTGTTTGACGTCTATGCTTTTCCACGAGCTGACGCCGGCGTTCACGTCGATCTTCAGCGAGCGGATCCCTATGTGTCGGCTGCCGTCCGTGGCGGGTATCAGGCGGGAGATCTGCAAGAAGACCGTGGTCGCCTCCTCCGCGGGTCGGAGGTGCACCCAGAGCTGCGCACGCACGATGCGGTTGGCTTGAATCTTTTGGCTAAAGGAGAAAAAACAGCACCTCGGCGTCCGATTGACCTGGACCACTGAGTCGGCTGTATAGCGGGGGGAATAAACAACACATAACACAGTCAATCACTACAGATTAAATATGTGCCTACTCTGGTTGAAGTCTAAAACGCATGGATTAAGATTAACGCAGTTTCCATAGAAGATGTGTTGAATCAACAATACGTTTGGAACAAGTGTTCACCGTTACATTGTGCACGGTTTAAACGTTCATGGGTCAATAATGTGACTAAAATAAAACCACAACTACGAGAGACCGATGCAAGTGTGCGCGCAATATCCCGTGCGTAAAAGTACGCTCCGCGTTAGCGCGGACCGGTTCTCGGCATTATAACGACAACCGTGAATAATACATGAACACGGGACTTACGCTCGGTGGCCATCAACATGATAGTCTCCGTCAACGCGTGTTCGTCGTCCTCTTCGATAAGTCCATCTTGACTGTCGTCCCCCAGCACGTCGTACTGGTCGAGCAGCTCCTGCAGCGGCGGCGCCTTGGGCAGCAGCTGCTTCATCACGTCGCGGCTGATGTTCGGCGCGTGTTTCAGCCGCAGCTTGCTCAAAATCTGAGACTTGATCGCGTTTAGCCTCATGGTCTTAATGTGCTGTCGGATCTCGCATGTCGAGCACTTCTCTGCGTCCTCCGGGACGGCTGCGGCAGCGGCGGCGGTGGGCGCCTGCTGGTGTGTCGTCTGGTCTCCCAGGCCGAATGGACCCAAAGCTATCAACAGGCTAAGGTACACCAGGGTGTGAGGCAGATGCATCGTCTAAAAAGGATCCCTCGGTACGTGTGGAAATGAAGGGGAAGCGTGTTGTGTGAATTGGTGATGTTGATGATGCACACTGGCATGGCCTAATGGTTTATCAGCGGCGCAGCTTTTTATACTCCAACTTTACCCTCTTTTTTTTTGTGTCGTCAAAATCTATGATTGGCTGGACTGGCAACAATGAATCTAACCGACTTTTTTTTTGTTTTTTTTTCACAGTCAACCCATACAGGGTTAGCGAACAGTTCGCCTGCAGACACGTGCCGAACGTGTCCGCTGCGTGGATGCGTGTTTTATTCATTACGAAATCACTGAAGGAATGCGAGCGCACCGAGAACTTGTTGTTGTTGTTGTTATGCAATTTAATTAAAAGGTACCAATCCCAAATTGCCAATCCCAAAGCTGCAAACGAAACTAATAAAAATACCGTTTTGTAAGTATAGGCTATAATAACACAAATATTAGCACTACCATATGCATATAATACCCTATCATATGCATATAAAACAATGCATGATTTATGTGGGATACATTCATGTCATAGGCCGATATACTTTTTGTGTCTCCAAACGTCCTTGACTCATCCAGTTGAGCAACACATTAAGTGGTGCAGTGCAGATAAGCATTTAGAAACACCGAGACACACTTTAAGTCTCTCCCATATACAGTAGGCCTATAGTGGATTCACAAAGAGTGCAGAAGTTCCTGCACCATGGACCAGACCGTTGCTGCCATCTTGTGGTGAAGATCTATTCGCTCACGTTTTCAATGCGAATAAACCATACACATAACCCGATGGTCTGCAGGGTTCATCGAGATGTATCACCCTATCGATCCGCTTCTGATACGTCGATTATTCCGAATTCATCCGCTGTGGTGAAGCTTTTCCCAAGTGGTGGATTTCTTGAACATCATCATTTATTTTCGTCTCATGTAAAGTATAATGATGAAAAGATGTCGCCCACTATATCCACAAGAGGGCGATATTGCAAAAGCCAAAATGTTCCATATTTCATAGGCGATGAGCACACAGTATGCGTTTACTCAATGGACTGCTGCGTAAGATTAAAACCTGCAGACGGTCGAGCTGAGAGCAGAACACCCAGCGTGTCTGTCCTGCCTGCAACAATGTCCTGACCATGTGGACCAACCTCACCGAATATCTGTGTTCCTCTGAACTCTAATCCTCGTCAGGATTTCGATTTTTATTCCAGGCAATTTGGAATTACAGGTAATAAAACAAGCGTCTGTGTGAAGCAATTTGTTCCACACTTATTTATGGACGAAAACTTGGGATAATACCTCGTTCGGTGCACGATGCTGGCTTTTGTTTCAAGTTCAAGCCATGCATGTGTCTGTTTGAAGTACAAGGAGAGTGGGACTTTTCGTCTGGATTTATTTACTCCCTGATGCGACCTTGGGACTTCAGTCTGGAACCTTTTGGCTGTGAGGAGACAAACTGTACGTTTTTTTAAAATTAATTTCTTAAAAAAGATTAAAAATATATATAATATGAAAATGAAATAATCTATAATGTACCAAGAGGGACTTAATGACACAAAAATGAGCAACAGCAATAACGCCTGCATCATCTGGTCTACATTGTACTAATTAGGTATACTTCAGTGTAGGATATGCAATATGAATTCAATTCAAAGTTGACCACTACATAGGCCAATGTGTTGTCTGCCTTTATATGGTAACATTTACCCAAATCCACTAACGTTAACAGCTGGTTTCGTCGTTGAGAACAACGGATTGTAAAACACACATTGTACAGTGGACCGATTAGCCAGTCACCATAAACGTTTCCCGACGAGCCATGCGGTGCGCCATAATACGCAGCTTTCTGAATGAAGCGCTCGTTTCCGCCTTCGTTAATTACGTCGGGGAAATAACCTGTCCCACTGAATCAGGTTGGGTAGCTTCAACATCCAAGGGTCCAAACGTCCGTGTTACCAACCAATCACTGATAGTGGGCGACACCTCTCGAATCACTGATTGGTGACTGATTGGTTGGTAACGGTACGTTCGGACCCTTGGATGTAGCCAGCTAGTCAGCGTCATCGGTGAGGCTCAGCCTCGGACCTGATGGGAGACACGGTTTTATAACAAAGCAGCATCGGCACTTCGAGCCAGACCGACTTGAGCATTAGATCTATGTCAAAGCTACGAAATAGGCCAGGGGAGTGTCATGAAACACTCTCTGACCCAGCGGCGAGGACAGATGATGTCACGGTGTGCAGAACAGCTTGTGTATTAGAGACCCCCTGACCTTATGGTGGGGGGGGGGGGCTCAAAGCCACAGTGGAGCTTTCATCCGGGCTTTGTGATTGGTCAGCAGTCTGGTCACGACCTGTGGACATCGCTAGCCACCCTCCATATCACCAAGAATCTGGTGTAGGCTATCTTTAGGCTGCGTGTGAATGAAAATAAAAGGCTTCTCTTTTTCTCTCTCTCTTCACTGTCTAGGAAGTATTGCGATGCGAGCCAGCTAACACACCGGAACGAGAGAGAGACACACACACACACACACACACACACACACACACACACACACCAGCGGAAGACCATGCATCTCCATGTTGACTGCCGGACGTGCTCCCCTCCCATCACCTACAGCTACGACACAGACACGACTTCCTAACGTTGGTCTTGTTTCCATGAAAGAATGACAGTGGGAGGTCACAAGAGGGGCCTAGGAAGTTGACATCTGTTGGTTTGGACACGGTTATATATCGTTCAAAGTAAAACGACAACGAACTAAACCATTTCTTATTAGGCTGCACAAGTCTCGGACACAGGTTTCCCTCTCACCTCCCCTCGATGCGACATCTTGTGGAGTATGGGGTGTGTCAAATCTAAGCGGGGTGATCCGGCCGTGCAGAAGGCGAACTCGGCAGAGAAGTCCGGCGGTAAAGCCCAGGGGGGGTCGCGGGGGGAGAAGGCCTACCTGGTGGACTCTGAGACGGACGCCGCGGACCCCGGGTCTCCGACGGCCGGCATCAACCCGGTGCTGCTGGAATATGCCCAGAGGCTGTCGGAGGAGATCGTGTCGCGGGCAGTGCAGCAGTGGGCCGACATAGACAGCCGCTACAGCGACATACCCTACATCGAATGTGACATCCCGTGAGAGCGTGGGGTCGGGGAAGGGAGTTCACATCAGCCGCTGGCTGAGATCAGTCGGATGTCCAGACACCCAACTAAATCCCCCTCCTCCCCTACTCTCACGACTGTGGCGTGGGGGGGCCAACTTCAATTGAGGCTTAACGCCTGGATTTAATCCGACCCCGGCCAGACCTGCTGTAGTTTTTGTTCGTCGTCATACTATTGGCTCTTAGATGTAGTGCCGTATGTCCTCAAACGGCCTTGCTGTGGTGCTCACATGATACTTCTTGGGAGTGATTTCTGGGAATATGTATTGAACGGCAGAGAAAGGACATGCAAACTATAGGTGGATTGATTAAAACCCAGGGGGAGGAACCAATGAACTTCTGGCCTCACTAATCAAAACCCTTGCCGCAGAGGAAATCTGGATGAAACAGACCCTCTACAGTTGGATATTACCTTCACCAGGATCCCTTCTATCTCTTAACCCGTGTGGAGATTAAGAGCACCATGATTTCTATATACGGTTGTTGCTATCGATTGCATTATTCGACCCTCACACATGGAAGTCTACTCTCGTCAATTGATAGCATGGGGCCAAATCTCTCTCCTCTTACCGGGAGACCCGTTAAAAGGCAAGGGCTGAGGTTCGGGTCCCGAGTCGTTGGGGGGGGGCCAGGGAGAGAACCAGGACCAGACACTCACCCGCCCACTGGCCCAGCATCCGGCTGGCTTGAGAGACTTTGTTGGGGCCGGCGTTGTTCTCTAATGGCCTCCCTGGAGACGTTGCGGTGGAGCCATGGCGAGGTGCAGCTCCAGCTCAAGCCCCTGCCTAGTGCACTCATTAGAAAGCCCCAGCAGCACCAACCATCCGTCCGGTCCAACCCCATGCACACATGGAGCTCAAAGTAGGTCACTAAGTGGAGGTGTCGCGACTCGGGTATAGCGCTTCCACCTGCAGGAACTAAACTTGTGTTTATGCGGACCAAGGTCCTGCATCGGTCGTCTTCCTCACACAGAGAAAACAAACAATCCCCCTTCAAAATGCCATCAATTCTGTGTGATCTGCTGACTAAATAGGGATTTCTGCCATCTGTGCTGCAGGGGGAAACTGTACATATGCAACTTTAAAAGCCTGTGACATTTTAACGGCTCTTTGAAATAGTGTGGTGCTACGATGAGAAGAGAAGGAGGCGAGATGCGGAGTGGGAGGTACAGCGGTTCCACTGGGACTACAAAAAGGGTCACAGCTGCCAAAGTCCTTAATCGGTGTTATGATGAAGCACAATACACCCTAGCTAGTTAGCGATCTGACGCAAAAGGTCGAAACACAAGTATGGTTCTTGTTCAGTGAGGCTGACGTGGGACCGGATCAGTGAACGGTCGGCCTAGAGAACCACAACCTCTTGTAACCTGAAGGGAATAGCTGACGTCAGTGGTATTTACATGCGTGTGTTGTTTGCCAAACCCAATACGTACTCTTCGGCGAAGAATGACAAACTGCCACACAAACCCTTTAAAATCGCCCCTGCTCTTCTGAGAAATGTTTTAAATTTGCTGTCGTAACCACAGCCCTAAGATGACAGGTACCAACGTCAGTCGAATAATTCAACACTTAATAAGCCATAGAGACAATGGTAGGGGATTCTAACCAGTTGCCTTATGCCCAGAACTTGGCCTTTAATTATTCTTGTAAACACAAATATATCAGTGACTGTGGCAGGTATTAGGTACCAATGAAGTTGTAATAAAAACACACAATGTGGTTCTGGTATCTCAGATATCTCTTACTCATTAAGAGATCCTGTTTTATGGAGAAAAAAAATAGATTTCCAAAAAACAGTCCTTTGTAATTCACCCCTTTTCTTAATAATAGCTTTTCAAATCCTATTCTTTAATAATGTGGGCTAACGTTTTTAAAAACAATGGTTTTAAGGGATTTGGTTCAGAAAATAAAATTAATGGTATGCTTTAGGGAACTATACTGCCCTTCCACTTACAAAGCCAGACAAACAAACGGTATTTGTACTAATCTTTGTTGGGAAATTAATCTCCTCGGACCCTCCCGAACACAGCCAGAAGACAATTCTGCTCAAAGCCACAATCCTAATTACTGTAGATGTCATTTGTATTGTTTCAAATAATATTATACAGACCAGCTGCTGCTAGAATAATGAAATTATTTTATTTTTCTTCTGTTGATCCTAGTGTTTCGAAACACGAATGAGAAAACGGAAATGGCAATGCCAGGAAAGCCATTGAGAATGCAATAGCAGAAACCATTCCCAAGCAGGGTTTACGGATAGTTTGTTCAAATTGTTGTTCAAAATGATATATGTCTACCATTGTCTCATGTATCTATCTAGCATTTCATCTGTATGGATGGATGCATTGTCCATGTTTATAGGCAGAGAACTGAGTCTCCAAATGCAGTGATAGAAGCCTGTCCTCTGGACTGCAAACCAACAGGTGCTGGCCTGAAAACAAGGTACATTTTGGCTAACTGTGCTGTAGGCCGAGTGAGTATGCATTTCACTATTCACCACCAATGTCAATACTGGGGGACAACTTAAAGGGATGTTACTATGGTTTGTGTTTCTACACAGGGGGACAGTTTTTTTTTTAACCAACTATTTGTTTGTTGCCCAGTCAAGTGTGATGCCAAAATATGTTACCGTTATCAAATCCTGACACTGGCAGTTTGTTGTTGAATACAACTGCCAACACAAAAGCATTGGGTGCATATACATAAATAGAACACCAAGGGCCATGGGCCAATATGTCCAGTTCATACACGCTTGTTGCATCCCGCTGTGTGAAAGACTGTGTGGCGGTTTTACCTCCGTCTCTATCTTCTATATTTACTCTACAAGGTTAACACTGGACCTTGTCGTGGCTGTTCAAACAAAAAGTTTAAACTATGGGTTAGACTCCCTCGCCCCTCCCTTTTTCAACATCCAGAAAGTGACTTGACGTCTCCCAGTACGTATTTCAAATTCTGTGTAAATTCATCTTATGTGTCCCCTCACATATTATTACAGCCTTCCAGTGAACTCTGACACTTATAACTTATTTAGAGGATAACTGTGCTGTAAGCATTGTACTGTCTTACAACAAGGGTCAAGCAAAGGGAATTATGTTAAAACCAAGTTATGGCAGATTGTGTTTTGGAATATGGGCCCATCTTAGAAAAAGCAACTGAATTACCATATTTGATGTGCATTTGTAATGTATTCAATTTGGTGGCAACATCTGCTTCTTCATGGGAGTTCAGTTACAGTGTTTGAATTAAATATTCTGTTGTTCAAACTCAACACAAGTCTTCTTAATTCACTGTGTAGCAAGCTTGTCTAAATATTACTAGACGTGTACATTTATGTAAAAAGAAATGAAATGCCAATACATTTTGTCATTTGTGCCTTCGATACAGTGTTGTTCCAAAATATTTGGCCCCTAGTGGAATAACATTCAGGTTAAATGTAAATGTGATTGCCTGCTAGGTTTTTACCTCATACCTCCTTGTTTGTGCAGATTTTTAAAGTGAGGACAAAACCGTTGGAACAGACGGAGCCTAAGCTCCTTTGTTTGTTCAACAGTTTCATAAAACATTTTTAACCACGCAAACGTATTTTTACGTAGGGTCCAAGTTCAGTTTGAGTTGAAGACACAGATGACAACGGGCGACAGACACCTGGCCCGGCCGTTTGTTTTACAACCACCACCATAAACCATTACTTGACAAACACTCCAGACCATTATCTGATGTTTACGGCAGCTCTGTGTTCCCGACGCTCGGGCGTTTGGGCTGTGGTCGAAGCCATTCGGCCACCGACTGGAAACTTGGCGCAAACTTGCGTGTTTGACAATGTGGGTGGACTTGAATTAAATCTGATACACAAACACTTTAGAAGAGACAGGTTACGTGGTCCGTCTGGGAATCCGAGACAGGGCTTTGTTGACTAAAGACCTTGCTCACTCTAACAGTAACTAATGCTCCCAAGATGTATTTAAAATAAGTCCCTGTTCATAGTGTGATGAATGCAAGCCGGTCAGTTATGGCTAAAGGAAAAATAGTAATAATAATTAATAATAAGGATGCAGGTGGGCTAGAGAATCCATGTTTAATAATAAGTCAGTTATTAAATATCAGTTTTCTTTTGTATCATAGCTGTAATATCACCCAAACATCAGAATATTTCACAATCGGCCGATGACAATTATAACTCAACACTAGTTATTTTTTGGTCAATTTCAAAGAAACGATAAAATCCAAAATCACTACAGTAATCACCAAAACTAACAACTTGTTATACTTTACAGGTGATATTACATTGGAAAATAATTTTATAAACACCATTAGTCAGATTGTTGAGTGTTGGTAAGCTGAACCAAGACAGCTGACGTTTGACTTGAAGAATGAAAAGAGAAATCTAATTCCCATAAAAGGGAAATTGTCAAAAAAAAAGAGACAAATCTC
>OOFB01005955.1:4536-23494 GCA_900323305.1 Trachyrincus murrayi
CAAAAAGCATCTGGATTCGAGTCATTCCAGTTTCTTATTTAGTAGTCATACGTGCACACAAGCTGTGCGCGTGCACACACACACACACACACACACACACACACACACACACACACACACACTTCCCAGCCCCCTCCTCCTGCATGCCTCGTCTTTATATTCCAGAGGTGCAGCAGCAGCAGCAGCAGCAGCGGCAGCGGGAACACATAGCTGGCTCGTGCTCTCCACACAGTGTCTCTATGTAGCCAGTGGACGGCCAGTGCTTGTCACAGAGTACAGAGGTTGTAAAACATGGCGGCGGACGGAATGGTACTCACGAACCACGACCACCAGATTCGAGTCGGGATTCTGACGGGTAGGGAAACGTTAGTTTTTTGTTAACGGAAACCTCGAATGTTTCACCCTTGAGCTGTTTTTTTTTTCTTCTCTCTGGTCGACTGTCACGATTGCGAGCTGTCTTTTGCTGCAGAAGCTAACGTTAGCCAGCATGCTATCCCGGGGAATGGTTCGGGTGTCATTGCTGTTGCTGCTGCCTTTACTGGGTCGTTACAGCTAGTTTAAAAAAAAAATTAAAACAAGTGTCTAGCCAATGCAATGCGCTATTATAGGACGTGTTCAAAACCCCAGCCGTTTAATTGCGGGCCGGACGTCGTTGCCATGTCATTTGCACCGAACACCAATGGCTTGTAGTTGAGACATTTTCACCCCCCACGACAGTGATAGCCAAGTCAGCGTTAGCTGTAGCCTACACCAGCTGCATTATTCATATCCTCCTCCAGATCTGCTCTGCTACATCTGCTTTATATTTCATAAATTTCTTCCTGTTGTTTTGGACTCAACGTTAGGCCTATTATGGGCCACTGTAACGGTGCAGACCATGTTTATAAAACACGAATCTGATAAACACAATATTGGGTTTATGTGTGATCCCTGCGCAGTGGGTAGCCCTGATCAATGCTCCCTATGCAGGTTTCTTTACTAACAGTTGGTAGATTGTGGTAGCATCCATTTCGTGTTGTAGAGGATGACAGAGTGCATCGCATCGCCTGCGAGTTAAAGCAGGCACCACTAGCAGTGATCAGGCTTTGCCAGTGTGTGGGGGGAGATATGGGTGAGGAAGCGTCTCCAAATCCAGCCGGTTGTGAAATATGTCATGGGTTTATTGTTTGGTATGCGTTTCGGTTTCATCTGCAAAACATTTTAAGTTAACCCCTTCCGTCCCCTGCTTCAACCAATGATAAACAACCGTGTCCACCTATCACAAGCGCCCGTCCCATCCCGCCTCTCTTCCGCTGCCTCTCTCGTACGATTGCTTCATGCAGGTTTTGCATGTTGTTATACAGTCTATGGTTGTTGCTCTATTTAACAATTGGGAGTAAAGATTCTCTGCTATATACTTTATTGCCTAGTTAAGTATTAGTTACTAAGTACTAGTTAAATTAAAAGTACAATGGTAAGAGGGGCATTTGAGGTTGATGGATGAATGACAGAAAATGAACTTTGTCATTGATATTACCACATGAAATTAAGCACGATTTCTGAATGTCTGCGATGTATATGTTAGACACGTTTTTTTTTAACCCCAAATTTAGTTGTGGACGTCATCAGCATAGTGCATATGATTGGTTTAAAGGAGAATTAAATCCAATCAGAATATCAATGTCTTTTTTTGCCAATACAATTCATTGTGTTGGCAATAAATAGCCAATTTTCTCTTGCCAACTCTTTGAAGGTCTACAACTTATGAATGGCATATAAATATACAAAATGTTTATTTGTATATTTGTAATCAACATTCAACAACTGTCATCACTGGAAGAGAAGCACAAATTCTCTTGTGCTTCTAATTATGTATCTAGTTGACTGTGAATCTTTAGCCTATACGCATGTTCTTTAGCCTCAACTATAGTTGACTTCTACATTTAAACAGCATTTAACCTGTTCAATGTGCAATCAGTTCAGACGTCAATTTCACAGATTAACTACATTTAGCATTAAGTCATTGTGGATCCCCCCACATGCATAATGATGAACGATATTATGCGACAGCAATGCAAACCAGTCAACGTTCTGCAGGGTGCAGTATATTGCCTCAAAATTCTCCTTGTCTTTATTTTAATTTTATTTTTATATTCCAGTCAGCGACAGTTGCTTTAGGAATTTGGCTGAGGACAGGAGCGGTGTCAACCTCAAGGATCTGGTCCATGACCCATCACTGTGAGTCCACACCCACCAACACCAAGTTTATACAGTTTAGGATTGGATAATAAGAAACACATAAAAGTACATATATCTGTGTTAAACAAATCCATAATCTTCTCTTGAGTTGTTACCATGTATTATTTACATGGCTGAACATTGTAATAATGTTTTATATATTTTGTTTGACTGATTATATGCAACACCACTGATCAATATATTGTCCAATACAATTATGAATTAATAACAAATCATGGCGTCCATGGAACTACTTCCATAACTAATCACATGCCCCCTGTATTAGTATACCTTAATTGGCTCCAACAGCACTCTAAGATGATGTATAGCAATAACGCAGGTCGCACACCAGACGACAGCATGGCGTCGTAGAAAGGTTGTGGAATGTTCCACAGGGTACAGGTGAAGGGCTAACGGGTGAGGCCGTTATGAATGGGTATAAAATGAGAATTCACGAAAGGTTTGGTCGTTTATGAGCATTTTTTAATGCATTTTGTTCTATTTTCAAGATCAAGAAGGATTTACAAATCCTTGCTTTCTGTTTTTTATTTACATTTTACACACTGTCCCAACTTTTTGGGAATTATGATTTGTAATCGGGATGGGCAGTTTAAGTAATTTCCACATTTTGAGTACTCGCAATAAATTCATTTAGAGTATTGTCAAATAAAAAAATAATAACAATGAGAATATCTCTGTCAACAACAGAAAACAAGTGCAATTTTACATGTATTTATTGAACTTGTCATCGTAACCAGGGATTCAGTTAGCAGTGTTAAATTCTTCCATTGGAAAAACTTCTATATTACTATTGATCAATAATGACCTATACCTATAGATAACCCAAAAATAATAGTTTTAACTCATTTTCACAAACAAATGGTGAATAAAATGTATTAACATATAAACATGTTTTTTGATGTCTGTAAATATATTCAATTATGTCATGATGAGCCTCAAATATGCATCCGGCTTTATGGTAAGCTTCTGCAATAGACAATGTGTGGATCTAAAACCGAGTGAACCTGACTTCTTGAGCTGACCGAATGGAAAACTCTTAATATGCCAGTACGTATTTAGCATGCTACTGTTAATGCTGAAGTTTAGCAGCAAAATGGGACTCTTGTATGAGGGAAATTCTGAATTCCCCCTCCAGGGTACTAGTCTCTTATCTCACCTCGTTGGACCAGATTTTCTGCTGTAATTTAACAGAAACATGGAATGTACATAACTTGCATCAAAGTCAAACCCTCTTTCTGTCTACTGCGACAGGTTAGGAGGAGTTATCGCAGCCTACAAGATTGTTCCGGATGAGATAGATGAAATTAAGGTAAGTACTTGACCAAAGCATACAAAAACAGTGGTAGGGTGTAATGTTTTAATGGTAACAACAGAGGTTATTGCCATCTTGGGGTGGACAGGGTCCAAAATGTACTTACAATATTTAACTTTCTTTTTAACTGCCGGAGTGGAACAATCTATAATATCTATAATATAATCACATGTAACCCTGAATGTTTTACCTGTCAAATGTTAATGTTGGACCCTGGGGGTGGACAATATGTACTAAAATATGTAATGTCTATAGACTCTTTTAAGCAGTATCCACAGTGGGGTTTTTTTCTTCACAATGCTCTTCCAAATTTACTGAACAGCGCAACCAGCTGTTAATTACATAGTATTGCAACTGCACCATTATAAGAGAACACAAGTATTTAAGATGCCAGTTACAGACATGTAATTCATAATGAGAGATGATGAGCACTTTAAAATGGGATTGAGACGGGTGTGAATAAGCGTCTGTATCATCATGTTAGCATGTTAGCAAATCTGCTACAACCAGTGAGTCTCATTGGCAAGGATGGCAAACTAATATTAACCAGTATCTCCAGTGTCAACACCTTTAGGGACGTATGGTGCACTGTAGGACAACTGTGTAATGTTTGATTGTGAAGCGTTTACAATAGGGCTGGGCAATAATTCAATATTATCGTTTATCATCTTTGAATGTTATTGTATTGTCATGAAATGAAGATATGGACGTATCGCGATACCAAGTTTTATAGTCTAAATGAATTACGATGTGCCCTTAAAATGATCAAATATGAGGTGTGAAGCGTCAGTGAGTCTGATACCATACTTTAAATGTCCATATACTTAAATTGTAATGACCCTCAGTTAGACTGTTTAGAATGGCATTTTGAATTCATAAGCATATCGTGATGTTTATTGATATCGTGTAAAATTCCCCATAATTATCGTGATACATTTTTGCACATCGCCCAGCCCTAGTTTACAATCAATAAGCATTGTATTACACATACTTATTGCTATACAAACATTGGCATATAACATCACCTGTGAGCCAATCGGAAGGAGCAGTTGCATTTCCTGTGGTTTTTGCTGTGCTTGTGCATTGATTTTAGTATAGTTGCTCTTTAACTCAATTGAATATTCTATATACGACTTGTTCTGTTGTGATATTGTTCAGATCATTGTGTGTTTAAATATGTGTAGGACATTCTGTTGGACTGGTGTGACGAGCAGGAGCTAAATCTCATCCTCACCACTGGAGGGACTGGGTTTGCACCGCGAGATGTCACACCAGAGGTACACACACAAGCATGGAATAGCTTCACCTGATTTAAAAACTCACTATCTGAGGTCTTACTTGGTCCATCCAAGTCAGCTTCAACTTTTAATGTTCAAGTTTCAAAACGCTGTGGATATATTCTGCTTTGTCGCAAACATGTAATATTTAATGCTGTGTGCTGAACAGTTTAATTGAAACCAAGCCAAAACAAAACAATGCATCAACAACTTGGAAAGTTGTCTGTAATTTAAATCATTACAATTTGATCAAAACATAACTCTGGTTGACATTTTGGCTGGATTAGGGTGAATGTGATTTGATTATATTATCATTATGATCATTATCACAACAAGTTACTAAAAAAAAAAAAAAATCTCAAAATTTGTTATGCATTTGTGGGATATCATTACAAAAAGAAATGTCACCCTTTTCACAGTAGAATTCTTGGGATTTTTTTTTTTTGACACATTTGTTAGCCTATTCAATAATTTAGGAAAAAGAACGTAATTGTTGCTGTGCATATATTTAAATGAGGCTCTCTTACTGTCTCCTAGGCCACCAGGGAGGTGATAGAGAGGGAGGCTCCTGGGATGGCCCTGGCCATGCTGATGGGCTCCCTCAATGTCACACCCCTCGGCATGCTGTCCAGGTACACATGTTTACATATGTTCTGCCCATGCTATTCTTTAACAAAAATGTATTACGCATATTCAGAAAAACTAAGTGTTTAAATTGTATTCAGGTCAATGAGCACATGCAGCTGCTATATCTGTTCAGTTGTAATCTGGGATCCAGCAGTCCTGCTATGTTATAGCAGAACTTCTGGGGGGAGACTGCACAGAGCCTGGGCCGAAAACCAGAAACCGAGGGGGGCGGAGTTACGCCTTGTTTCCTGTTTTGTTACGGACATATTCTACTGAAGAGAAACTAATTTGCCCGAGTGGATGAAGCTTTCAGAAGGGGTGTATTTGTACAGTGGCCAGTCTACACAGTGTTTATTTGAAACCTTTACACACACTTTCTTTTTCATTTTACTACCGCTGGCCGACTTTGTGTTTGCCAATTACGCGCTTACAGATCCCCTCCTCCACCTCCAACACGACTGTTCGAAACAAATATGAAGCGAAAGAAAGTGAAACGCCCCGTTCACCCAGATTTGAGCTCGTCTGCCATCAGACTTTAGATATGAATCTAGTCTGATTTCTGAGACCAGTTCATTTGTAATACGTCAGACCAGAGTGCAGGATACTACCAGGCAGTAATCCGATGTACTCTACCCTCCCCAGGCCAGTGTGTGGTATCCGTGGCAAAACTCTGATCATCAACCTGCCAGGCAGCAAGAAAGGGTCACAGGTAAGGCTGCTTCAGGCTTCAACCTTTGTCCATGTAACCTAACCTAATAAGGTTTGGAACAATTGTAAACTGTCCCTCTTCTACATCCCCGAGGGGAATTATATGTATATATGAATACAAGCCTTCTTGTGATGTCACAAATTTGAGAGAGCACAGAGATGCTCTCTCGCCATCTCTCTCTCACTTTGGTTTTCTGCAGATGAAGCATTCTGTATAGAGTGCAGGGTAAGGTTAATACACTGTTTTTGGTCCTGGTCAGGCCAGTCGTTCTGAAACATACTGATCTCAAGATAATTTTTACTGGCCCTTACTCAAAAGTTGTAATTATCAGCGTTAGAACATAAAAGGAGGGACTTTTGTTACTTGATACAATACAAACACCTCAAACACTCCAAACAGCCATCTCTGTACAACATTATCTGACACTACCTGCCAATGACCGGCATGAGCCGCCATTGCCACGTATGAAAGTTTGTTGCAGTGAGTTTAAAGTTTAAAGGGGAACTTAGCCGATTTTCAGCCAGCTTTGTATCATTTCAATGTGGGTAGTATATGCAAATGAACAGTGCTTACCTCTTCTACATGTATCCTGCACCCAGATCTCCCTGCTACTGGTAATAATTTGCATCTGTGCTGAGCACTATATCCCTAATGTGGATAGATGGAGATAAGGTTGAAAATCGGCAAAGTTATCCTTTAACTGTACCGATGTGACTTTTTACCGGCTATTGGGCCGTCATCGGGCGCCCCTTATTGTTGAACCCTGTTGTGTGTATTTACATGTGCATATCTTCGGTCCTTTCCCCCCAGGAGTGCTTCCAGTTCATCCTGCCCGCGCTGCCCCATGCGGTGGACCTGCTGCGCGACGCCTCCGTCCGCGTCAAGTCCACGCACTCTGCCCTGGAGCAGCTGCCCTCGCCGCCTCCACCCTCCCTCTCGCAGCTCACCAACTCCCACAACAACGCCACGCACACCGTGGAGCAGGGCACCCAGTGCGAGGAGGAGGACGAGGAGGAAGAGGAGGAGCGGAGGCGAGGAGGCGGGCGACACGCTCACAACCACCACCCCCACCACCACCACCATCACCAGCAGCAGCAGCACCACCAGCATGGATCCTCCCACATCACTGCCGCAGCCATCGCTGCCAAGGTGACGGCCGCATTAGGCAGGGCTACGGCTTACTCGCTGTCTCAAAACCACAGTCAAGCTAGGTGTTCGTGAAAAATGCTTGAATCATTTTCCGTTAACTGTTCAATTGAAACCATTATTGAATCGCATTATCACACTTCGAATCAAAGACGCCTTGGCGATCTATCCAGGCCCTGTCCAATACCCTAAGGGTTGTCCCTCCCGACTGGAGCTACGAGGGGTAATGGAGAGGACAATGTAATGGTGACCCCACTTCTAGTTGTGTCTCATTCCATACGTCATCTTTTTGACTTGTTTCTTTTGTGCATCTCTTGCCCTTGCCAGTGTGGATTAAATTAAAACCCTAAATATTCTAGCCACAATACGATGCAGCTATGTAGAAGAAAAAGTTGATTATATATGTATACTTTTTCAGTGTGGTGGGGACCTCTATCACAAGAACAAGCTTAGTAACGGAACTTGTCTATCTAAATACATTTGGATCAAACGGTTTGAATTGTGTTTCAAACTATTCAGTCTTTTACACTGACAAGTGAGAAGAAAGGCACCTTTCACTTCATTAATGCCCCCAGTACACCCCCCCCCCCCCCCCCCCCCGAGTGTCACATCAGTGGTGTCGTGGCTGCTTGGTAGACAATCTTAAAAGAGGATGGAAGAGTAAAGTCATTCACACCTGTAGAAATCAGTCATGTCATCATGTATCACATTTGTATATTATCTTTTTACATATTCATCGAAAAGCTCCGTCATTGTTGTCATCTTGACCAAGATTTGTGTGTTTGTCACCAAATACTGCTAGGCTGGCATTTCCATTTGTGTTTCATCCCCCTTTAACTTTGAGTCCGTGTTTGTGTCCGTATTCACGAGACAAAGCACCATCTTGTGTGTTAAAAAAAAAAAACGGAAGAAAAAGCTATAATGTTGAACAACGGCACACTCTCCATTTCATCTGTTTCACGTGTCTGTCTTATGTGGACATGCGTGTCTGTGTGTGTGCGTGTTTGTGTGTGTGTGTGTGTGTGTGTCTGTTTGTGTTCATCAGACCAGTCATGCTGTGGTCATGGCTAAGGGGGCACCCTACCTGCCTGGCACCACACCTGCCCCCTCTACTCATTTCACCTGCTCCTGTACCCATGACGACCAGGTGAGATACCCCCGGCCGTCCACCTTCCCGCTCCTTACTCATTATGTCATGGAGTACGCTCTGTAATCATCATTCCATTGCATCTTGTCACCCACCACTTGTATTCTGTGCAGGAAGGAATTTACATTAGTCCTTGATATAATGTCAGCCCAGCTGGAAAGTCCTAAATGCTCTTACTTTCTAATATTAGTGGTTTTCTATAGATAAGAGCGAGGTGTGAGTGAAGTAGACTTGGGGATGGAGGTACTTGGATTCAATGGTAATCTTGTGTAACTGATCCCAAGTGCCTGAAAGTGAAAGTGAAATGCAAGCACAAGGTGGGCTGTCATCACATTTCTGAGGATCTTCTCCTCTGCTATGGGAGGTGGACGTCTAGCTGTAGAATATTATAGTCAAAGAATAACCACACGCAACCTAGAATATTAGTCAAAGTGTCGCCAAACACGACAAGCAAATGAATGAAGCTATGTCACGTGCTACCAGTATTTGGTAGTAGTATGTGTTCCTTTCTGCTGTGTTCAGAGTGCTTATGAAACATACTGGACATACTGGTGGCATTTCATGGTTCCTGTGAATCTCTCAAATCGGCAGTCAGGTTCTTTCAAAAGTTCCAAAGCTGGGTCGCCAGGCTGGTTAGTTTGTTTGTATTACTTCAGCTTCTTCTGTCATGTCAAAATACTTGGAGGGCTAGAAGATGCTGAGTCTCCGCTGTTTTTATGCTGACGTCGTAGTCTGCACTAAGCCACCCTCTCACTGTTGTTAATACCCTATTGTCTGCATTGTATTGCATTAAGTTTAAACTCTATTACTTCTGAAGCACCTAAAAACAACAAGATATCTGTACAGATGTATACGTTCTGTCCCAAGTTCATCATATCAGTAATTCAATACAGTAATTAAACCTGCATTATGTGACTTTTCTACTGCAGCTATTTACAAAAAATATCTGAACTAGAAAGTTTCTCAAGAATAAAACCCGCACGTCCACGAGTCAATCCATTCAGGGAATTCTTCTCTGTACATCGTTTTTTTCTGGTCCACATTTGAAAATATCATATGACCGTAACTGTCTTCTGAAAATGTTATAGCTATAACTGTAGCTACAACTCCAGCCACTAGAGGCTGCTAATGGGAAAATGCACATAGTGCAGATTTAAGTGTAAGACTATAAAAACGATAAATGAATGGTCTTGTAGGTAAGATTTGAGAGTTGTAAAGAGAGAGAGCAGAATAAAGATTTTGAAACTAAGCAACCAAAAAAAGTCCCCTCCCTCTTTGCTCCTTCCCTCCCTACATTTCTCCGCTATTGAGAAGTGTTGCATTCAAGCACTTGTGATTGACAGGCAAGATGGATTCTGCGAACCAATCGGGGAAGAGATGGTTTGGTCAGAAATGAGCTGGGAGTGGTCTACAATGTAAATTGTCTCATACAGAGACAGGCGCAGTCAACTCGAAACAGATATTTCACTTACTAATAACGGATGGCTATTTCTAACAAATTACATAAAAAAGGGAGTGAGTTTTTTTTCTCTCCAGATTTGTAGAATTCTGGACTTTACAACTGAGGCCTGACAAAGTCTGAGAGATCTTTGGGTCATAAGAGTTGACCCAGAGATTTTAGCCACCACTTGCGGTACGATGCAGTTAGCATAATATATATGTTTAGTATGATGGTGCTCTCAATCACTACCACAAGACTAGGAAAGGGACCTCTTTGCTAATACGAAAATTAATTATGATTCAAACAATTGGTCTTCTATACTGACAAGACACCAGGCCCACCTTCTGAGGTGGGCCTGGTGTCTGGTGGGGTTAGGGTTAGGGTGGAGCGGCTTCTCTTAGATGGATCAGCTCACATCCAGGATTTGACCATTTCTCTCTTCATTTTGTTCTATTTGTATCACTGGTTCTATTCCCTCACTGGGCACTTTGAAACACAGTTTCAACGTGCACATCCCATAGGCATCCGTCAAAACCCACTGTCCAACTTGAAATAACTGAAAATAATGTGTGTGTGTTTATGTGTAGATTCCAGACTCCATCATCTCTCGAGGCGTTCAGGTGCTTCCTCGCGATTCCGCCTCTCTAAGCTCCACTCCATCCGAGTCGCCACGGGCAACGCAGGCCACGTCCCGTCTCTCCACTGCCTCCTGCCCTACGCCCAAGGTTGGAAACGGGCACACGCACACCAGCATCTCTGACACCCAGCCAATGTCACCTAAATACAACCCGTACACGCTAGAAAGGCATTCCCTGTTGTTCTATATTCTCACATCACAAAAAAGGGTGAAGCAGAGTAATAGCGAATATTTTTGATATATTTCAGTACTAATTTGGTTACACGAATACATTTTAAATAACAATGCTGAATTAATGTTTCATTGCAAATGAAACATTCATGGACTTAACACATTTATAACTAAAATGACTACTTTCACATCTCTCATCTGTGGATGCCCCCCAACCTCGTCTTTAAAAGGATCTGGCGTTGGTGGACAGGCTCATAGCGGTTGGCCTAAGATAATCACACCATTTTTGGGTTGGGACACCTCGCTACCACAAGGATGTGTATCTGCTGAAGCCATACCTCGGCTGCCTGCCCCATATATATACGCTCGCTTATACACTTCTTCCACCTCTTGATATGTATGCCCCTCCTCTCTCTGCTACTTTCTCCTCTCTCCAGGTGCAGTCGAGGTGCGGCAGCAATGAGAACATTCTTAGAGCCAGTGAGTTTCATCTTGACACTCTTACAAGTTCAGTGTAATGCAGCCTAATGCAAACGTATGTAGGAAAGCACATGGGAATGTGTCAACAGAGGATGAAACCAACTACTACCACTAATAACAACAACCTGGGGCTGTACTGTACTGTTCACAAGTGGCAAAGAGTGCTGTACAGGTTTCACCTACCTCTGTTAAGACATCTGTCACGAGGGACAGTTTCAACCACTGTTCATCCTCCTCGTGTGTGTGTGTGTGCGTGTGCGTGTGCGTGTGTGTGCGTGTGTGTGTGTGTGTGTGTGTGTGTGTGTGTGTGTGTGTGTGTGTGTGTGTGTGTGTGTGTGTGTGTGTGTGTGTGTGTGTGTGTGTGTGTGTGTGTGTGTGTGTGTGTGAGAAAACGAATACAAATTACTCTGTCTTTCTGTCATTCCTGCTACTGAACCTGAGCCATCAGCTTGTAACTCTGTCTGCATTTTAATTGTTTTACTTCTACTGTAGGCCTTTCCATATCTTCTGTCTGTTTACTTAGATGTACTTACTGTCTGTGTTGATCAACGAGAGAGCTAAACAAAAGTTGACCTTGGGCACACATTTTTAAGACCAATTTGGCTGAAATGTCTGCCACAAAACAGTAGCGCCGCATGTCAGACCATTAGAAACTGCCCGTGTCATCATTTAGGTTGGGTACTGACCGCGTGATTTGATTGGTGTTATGTGTTCGTCTGTGTATGACTCCTCCAGACGGTATGGGTCGTGTGCTAGCTCAGGACATCTATGCCAAAGACAACCTTCCTCCGTTCCCGGCCTCCGTTAAAGATGGTTACGCTGTACGAGGTGACTGTTGCGTAAAAACAAAGGCTAATATTACACTACGTATAATTTTTCTGTTTTTGCAATGCATCTTCTGTTTGTGTTTATTACCGTATGTTATTCGTTTTCAGACACATTAATTAGTGTTGTAAGTTAGATTTTTATACTGGGGATGCCAGATATTATGTAGAACGTTGCTAGTGTCAATCTGTATGTCTTTTTGTATTCATTGAGCAATAACTGCCCAACGAGCCATTTTTATATCCCGTTGGTTTGGACAACCAGCTATAAAGTTGTCAGTTGAATGATGACTGAGGCAGTCTGAATGATCGTATTAAGTAGATGCTCATTCAATTGTCATTTTATACTTACTAAGTATTGTAGTTTTTTGTGAGTATTGGCTTCTGCATTATTTAGACAAAATGGTACCAGCTGGCTAATAAGAAATGCAGGAGATATATACTCATATACATGTACACTTGCATGTAATTCTCTACTGATTACACCATTAACATGTTCTCATTAACCTACAGCTGCTGACGGCCCAGGTGATCGCTTCATCATGGGAGAATCACAGGCTGGCCAACAGGTCAGCCTCAAGCACTAGCGTACTAGCCACGTAGTACTACTAATACTACAGCTAAAATATCTAGCAGCCATGTAGTACTACTAATACTACAGTTAAAATATCTAGCAGCCACGTAGTACTACTAATACTACAGCTAAAATATCTAGCAGCCACGTAGTACTACTAATACTACAGTTAAAATATCTAGCAGCCACGTAGTACTACTAATACTACAGCTAAAATATCTAGCAGCCATGTAGTACTACTAATACTACAGTTAAAATATCTAGCAGCCACGTAGCACTACTAATACTACAGTTAAAATATCTAGCAGCCATGTCGTACTACTAATACTACAGCTAAAATATCTAGCAGTCATGTAGTACCACTTATACTACAGCTAAAATCTCTATCATCATTATCATGACAGATATGTCTTTCTAAATGCTGCTTAGAAGCGTCTTAATTAGCAACGCCTTTATAAAGTCAACACTGGCTGCACTATTATGCAGTGAAGGTGCCTTCACTTGAGATGCGTTAACGCGTCTGTCGCGTCGCTAGGTCGGGGGTTGTGTTCTTGAGCACGGCAAGTTTAAAACGCACACAAAATCAGCATCATCATCATCATCAACATTAAAACATTGTCTTTTTGGACTGTACTGCAAATCTGGCAAATGTTGGTTGGCGCATTATGTCATGTGGTGTGCCGGGCCGCAAGTTGGAATAATTTCAACTTTGAAGCGAGTCACCTCTGTGGCAACGCTTTGTGACGCTAACGCGTCTCAAGTGAACGCACCTTTATTCTACTCTCGTCATTTACTCCTTAAACCCACCTTTTACTCTGGCCTAACTCCTTATACCCACCTTTTCCTCTGGGCCTAACTCCTTAAACCCACCTTTTACTCTGGGCCTAACTCCTTAAACCCACCTTTTACTCTGGGCCTAACTCCTTAAACCCACCTTTTACTCTGGCCTAACTCCTTATACCCACCTTTTACTCTGGCCTAACTCCTTATACCCACCTTTTACTCTGGGCCAATGTAGATTTAGTCATCTCCAACAATAGTGGTAATGGTAATAGTGATCAGTCGTCTCCTAGCAGCTGAAACAACATGTTCTTCTTTCTCTTGTATGTGTGTATGTGTCTTGCGTCCAGCCCAGCCACACGGTGATGCCAGGCCAGGTGATGCGGGTGACCACCGGGGCTCCCATCCCATGTGGAGCGGACGCTGTGGTGCAGGTGGAAGACACTGAACTGCTGCGCGAGTCTGAAGACGTAAGATCACCGAGAGCTCCTTTAGTCAGGCCTACATATAGACTGGATCCCAGGTCTATTTTAACAATAGATTGTGATACTATTAAGACTAATAATAATATTTGTTTAAGTTACAAGTCTTTGAGCATTGTAATACTGCAATGTAACTTATTGTGCACTAAATCCTATGCTTCGTCCAATATGATTACATTATCAATACTAGGGCTGTGCAATGTTGTATTTTTTCACATCATCACATCGACCACTCAGACATCGGCGATGACATCCCCCCAAAAAATACAAATCCCTACAAAGACGGCAGGTGGTCAACATGATTTTAACAGCGCGGTCAAATACCGAATGCTAATTAAGCCCCAGCAGATAACCACAGAAATAATTTTGATATAACCTGCACCACCATGTAAAGAAATCCTGGGGAGAACCCTGGTACTAACGCATTTGTCAAGCTCATTTTTGGATACATTCTCTGCACATTCTCTACAAAGTTACTGTTTTGGGCCGGGGCTCTGCTGAGTAAATTAGTGTAGACACGGCACTGGTGGTGCGGACTCACAGTTGAAGTCTATGGGGCATCAGCTAAGCTTGGATATCTTAAAGTATAATGATAATTGAGCAATAAGCACATCAAGCTGAACAGTTTTATGTATAATATGTGTATGTACAGTTCATACGTTTGTGTGAAATCTTTATGACGCTCTGGTGTGTGAGTGCAAATCTCATAAAAGTTCAATATCGGAAATGTTTCTAGATATGCTCTTTTTGCTTCAGTTCTTCCTTGGCCAATGACCGGTCTACCAAATTTGGTGCAAATCCGTGCATTACTTTTGAGATCCTGTTAAGTGACGGACAAACAAACACACAGGCGAGTGAAAACATAATAATCCTCATGACATGTTGTATTGTTCCAGGGCACAGAGGAGCTGGAGGTCAGGATCATGGTGCAGGCCCGACCTGGGCAGGACATCAGGTGAGAGCCAACGCCATTATCAAGATGCATTCACATAGTAGTTTATCCATTCCAATGAAAGTGTTCTGATAAAAAAGGGTAGTGGGAATTAATTTTGACATTTATAATGTCATTTCTTGTATGTAATTAGATTTAGTTTACAGTTGGTGACGCGTTCACTTTGTCGGTTGGCGGAAGGAAGAGTTTTGACTGGCGAGCTGTCCCTATTAAGGCCAGGAGTTATTATATCAAAATCCCAATCCTTTACCTTGGTGACATCAAAGGCCAAAGAAGCCATACCATTGGTGCAATTGACTTCCTTTGTTGTCTAGACCAGACTATCCACACCAGACCCCCAAACACCAGTCAGACCAAGTAAACAAACGTAAAACTGAGTATTAGGATAACTTAATTAGGATCAAATTAGGATAGTTGATTAGATTGTAAAAATGGACTGACCAAACCATTTTGCAGTAAACTTATGAGCAGACAGTGAGCAGTAGTGTGTTTCGGTTGTTTCATTGAGGTATCTGATAGGAAAAATGTAATAATGAACCATGCCTTATCATGTGGAGGGGTAAGTCATGCATACGTATAACCCTGGTTAACCAGTCTCCACAATAGCACTACTTGTGTACACATTTTTTTTGCATGACACAAATACATTAGACGGCTATTGTTCCAAAAATAGCAGCAGAATCCTAACGTCCCTCCCGTCACATTTCTGGGCCGCTATAGGCCAATAGGTCATGACATCAGGCGCGGGGAGTGTGTGTTGGCTAAGGGCACCCACATGGGCCCCTCTGAGATCGGACTCCTGGCCACAGTGGGCGTCACTGAGGTCAGCGTTCACAAGTTCCCCGTGGTCGCCGTCATGTCCACTGGCAATGAGGTACGCACACACACACACACACACACACACACACACACACACACACACACACACACACACACACACACACAGAGTGAGATGTGAAGCATCTTTAACCACTTAAAGGAAAACCAAACACCCTGTATGAACCTGCCAACTACCAGAATGTAAAAAATATGACTACATCGCTGTTCATGCTTTCACTAGCTCTTGCACAAGCCACTCCCACTCACTCACTAGCCAGAATGTTTGATTGATTGTTGCATTGCCCATTACTGTTTGCCAACCTGCGGTTGCCAGATAACAGTAAATGCATCCAATAGCCTGCGTTTAACCTATAGAGGGCAATGTGTGTCCATATTTACATCTTATTCTACGTTTTTAACACTTTGTGCATTTTAAGTCGAGGTTTGGACCAGGATCACTACTACTCACTTTTTCATCTAAAAATAAGTTGTTTGGTTTTCCTTTAACAGGAACCAAACTATGACATTAAAGCACAGGGAGGCACAATCTGTGTCAATCTACCTGAGATGGTCCATGTGGTATGAGGTGTGAGGTGATTTATAAAACTGTGTGTGTGTGTGTTCCCAAGCTGTTGAATCCAGAGGACGACCTCCATCCAGGGAAGATCAGAGACTCCAACCGCTCTACCCTGCTGGCCACCATCCAGGAGCACGGCTACCCCACCATCAACCTGGGCATCGTCGGAGACAAGTAACACCGTTTAGCTTCTTACCCAGTCCCTCTGCATCCACAAATCACTGATTTCCACATGCTCTGTTTTAAGTCTATTGCTATTGCTTTAAAGGGCAGCAATACAAAACAGTGAAAAGCAGGTGCTGACGGTCGTCACTATTAGGCGATATAAATGCATGCTTATTGAAACAATTTATTGATTGGAAATGTCAAATATTAGCAGAAGTGACTGTGATAACTGAGTCATATCAGAGACGCCAACAACAGCTAATTTTGCATATAACATTTCAGACTTACAGAAACGGTAGCCATTTACTTTTTCAAGAAGAAGTTTCCTGAAGAGTTGCCTCGCCATTAATAACATTATTTATACCACAGGAAGTTCCGACCAAGCAACCTGATTGGTCAAATCGACCTTTAGAAACACGATCAAATGATCATGACACCTAGCCGTGCGCAAATGAAAAATGCCTCATTACTATGATATTACTCCGCCATTGATTTGACATGGCGCTACTAGCTTAAAAATGCATGTGAAATTTGCGGACATAGTAGTTAAATCTGTCCATGGAAAAAAAATTCTCAGCAAGATTGAGCTAGTTTTTGTGTTTATATGTGTTGTATTTATTCCATTTGGGAAATCCACAATCTCTAGGAAGCATTAGCTCAAGTTGGCTGGCTGACTCTACAACAGGGGCTTGTAAAAGTCTCCATTGTTAGGATGTTACTAAGGTTCCCCCTACTGGCCCAAACTACAAATGACAAAAAGTTAGCAATATGACTACACTTGAATTATCTATTTTTATTTTGTTGGTAACTGTGGTATAATCGCGTAAGGCACGCCCTCTCGTGTAATATTGCTTAAGTCACATGGCATGAAACAAATCTTTACAAAGCTTTTGTAAGACTTTCTGAGCAAAACATCAATGGTAGGGTAGAAGGCCAGCTATGCATTCATTACAGATTGTGGATTTTAACTGGAAGCTGGCACCATATATGCTTATGGTAAGGTTGATGCTAATAGGTTCCATGCTAATAGTTACTATGGTGATTGTGCTTTCAGTCCGGACGACCTGCTGTCTGCTCTCCACGAGGGAATCAGCCGTGCCGATGTGATCATTACCTCAGGGGGTGTGTCCATGGGCGAGAAGGTAACCCTCAACCCCTGGTGTGATGGACAAGTGTTTCATGGTGCTGTCACAACTTGTGGATGGTTACGTATAATATGCCAATCCATTGAAATCAAGCTAGCTAACAACTTAGTTGTTCTAACATGCCTACTCATTATGGAAAACCCAAAGTGGTCCCATGTATTCATTTTCAAGTTTTGTTCACTATGCTCGTTTCTTTTCTCTCCTTTTTTTTCACGACTGCCATCAGGATTATTTGAAACAAGTGCTGGACATTGACCTTCATGCTCAGATCCACTTTGGACGCGTCTTTATGAAACCAGGGTGAGGTTTTGGAGGCTTTCTAGAGGCCCATATGAGTCGAGTTTGTCCTAAGCCCTGACTACATGATCTGTATCAACATGTGAAACTGACCTTAGGTCTCAATGCACTTGCATAATGCTATGGTGATGTATGATCTTGAAACCTAGTGGATGTTAGTACAAAGTGCATTTGTTACTGTGTTCATCGCTAAATTGAATATGTCATCATTATTTTGAATTGATTTATTGCATTGTTTGAAAACAACATGTGAGAATCACTTGAGAATATTGCGTAATATAGTGCAGATGATAATTATTTTACCTTCTAAATTGCAATGAGAAACTCACTTGAATTTGTTAAAACCTTATATAATAATACAAATTGTCTTTTTGTTTTTCTCTTTTAGTCTTCCTACCACATTTGCCACAGTAGACATTGATGGAGCACGGAAACTCATCTTTGCTCTGCCAGGTAGTGTGTGTGTGGTGTGTGGTGTGTGATGTATGTTTCACCTGTGGCCTTTTGGTCCCATTACAACCCGTTTACCCTAAAACCCCCTGGGGTGGGAGGATCTGAAGCGTCCTGGGGAGTGGATCTGAAGCGTCCTGGGGAGTGGATCTGAAGCGTCCTGGGGAGTGGATCTGAAGCGTCCTGGTGTGGGAGGATCTGAAGCGTCCTGGGGTGAGAGGATCTGAAGCGTCCTGGGGTGGGAGGATCTGAAGCGTCCTGGGGTGAGGGGATCTGAAGCGTCCTGGGGAGTGGATCTGAAGTGTCCTGGGGTGGGAGGATCTGAAGCGTCCTGGGGTGAGGGGATCTGAAGCGTCCTGGGGTGAGGGGATCTGAAGCGTTCTGGGGTGGAGTGGATCTGAAGCGTCCTGGGGTGGGGGGATCTGAAGCGTCCTGGGGTGGGAGGATCTGAAGCGTCCTGGGGTGAGGGGATCTGAAGCGTCCTGGGGTGGGAGGATCTGAAGCGTCCTGGGGTGAGGGGATCTGAAGCGTCCTGGGGGGGGGGGGGGGAGGGTGCTGGGGGGGGGGGGGGGGGAGGGGGGGGAGGGGGGGAGAGGGTGAGGGGGGGGGGAGAGGGAGGGAGAGTGTAATGAGAGGGAGGGAGAGTGTGATGAGAGTGAGGGAGAGTGTGATGAGAGGGGGGAGAGAGTGTGATTAGAGGGGGGGAGA
>OOFB01005961.1:0-15254 GCA_900323305.1 Trachyrincus murrayi
GGCATCGGTCTCTTTGATCCTCACCATGATCGGCATTACGCGCACACACACACACACACACACACACACACACACACACACACACACACACACACACACACACACACACACACACACACACACACACACACACACACACACACACACACACAGTCAAGACTGAACACAAGGAAACTGTTATTTTATTTAAGTTCTCACCTGCCATACTGGGTTTATGAATAATATAATTGCGGAAAGTAGGAAGTGCTCCAGCAAGACTCCAACTGCTGAATTCAGCTGAAAACCCATCAGGTTTCAAAACATTACATTACACACTAATCAGGAGCTCAAGGGGCTTATACCCTGCATTGCTGCTTGCAGCTATATTTGTTTTAGGATGTTTATTGTTGACTGAAATCATCCCTTTCGTTGTGTGCATTGCACAAATCTCCCCTTTATTTTAGTGTTTACTCTGATCCCCACACACAAAGAACCTCAAACATTTGCTCTTTTTTTCTCTCTCCATGGCCAATGGTCTGGTGGTGGAAGCCTTGTTGTGCAACTGAACTCAACTGGAATTTGACTTCAACTGCCAGCAGCAGCAATATCTCTCTGACAACTTCCTGTATATTTATGTTTTTTGAAACCGCTAATAAAGCGGTGGGGGTTCAGGTGGATAGTATAAACACAGGAATTGTATTGATTTGTAAATGCTATTGCGGTTCAAGCCCACTGTCATCATCAAACCGTCATAGCTATCCACTCTGAAGACACAAAGCTGAGAGCTCGTTCAGGCACTGCATGGTCCACTGACCCCTGGACCAGCCCATCCCAGCAGCTGACCTAAGCAGCCAATCAGAGAAGCTGATTGGACCAGCTGTTCGGATCAGCCGATTGGACCAGAGTATGTACCGTGTCTCAGTGAGACCAGCCTGATTTCAGATGGCTGTTCAGATGTATTTCTTATGTAAGTAAACGTGGCAGGATTAAACAATGGTGTAATTACACACCGCACAAAGAAACTAGTTTTTCTCTCCAGTCCAGCCGCCCAATACTGGGGTCCTTTCATCCAGCCTGGGGAATGTGGTGGCCAGAGAGAGAGCCTGCCGATATACAGTCTGCCCACCCTATTCGCAGCCTCAGAACAAAAGCTAGCCCTTGTTTCCCTAAATGTGTATGTGCCAGGGAGCGCGTATACATGCAGCGATGTACTGAGTGCCCCATCGTGTACCTCCTGCTCCTGTTCCCATATGCATTTTGTCAAAAGCACTCAATGTGGAGGACCCACTGCCCTTAATCAGCGCACGACTACCCTTGGTTTATGTTGACTGTGCGTCGGTCAACAGGATCGCCTGGGTAATCGGTTTTGACCTCACGTAGGTTCACCTCACCAGATCCTCGCAGTGAACAGCTTGTGGGAACATGACCCCCTCCCCCGCATGACCCCTAACCCACCGCAGAACCCTATTTTAAGCCGGTGCCCCCCCCCATGTGACCTTTAACCCCCTGGAGCTCATCAATACATAAGGAAGACAATACGAGCAAGCACACAGGCCCAAACCCATCCCTGTAAACAGCCGGCACAGCTTGCCCTGGCCTGTTTATTCACAGGGAGCCCTGATAAACAAACATGACCAAACAGGATGACTGCAGGATTGCAGGAAAAGACAACTGAGGCAAAATCAGAAGTTACGACAAAGGAAGTATCGGAAGCACTGCATAGGTTCTAATCTGAGAATCACAGGCTTTCAACCACCAACTCCACAAGCAACCCAAATAGGCACAGATCAAGAAAATATTTTCAATCCAAGGCATATATGTAGAATGGACCAATAGCCTTGCTAATAACTGTTGTTGCTACAAAGTCCTCCTGTTGCAAACTGCAGGGGTCTAGCTCAGTTTTGCTCTTGTAAATAGGAGGCCCCTACCCTGTGTGTGTGAGTAGGGGCCACAGGGACAGTCTGGGCTTTCAAGGATGTTGTGTTAAATCTGTGGATCTGCTGGAATTAGCGATCTGTCTGATCCCATGCCCTGCTTCCCACCCTCAAAACGCTTGAATATGCAGAGAGAGAGAAAGTGGGAGGGAGGGAGAGAGAGAGAGAGAGCGGTGGTGGGTTGACTTTGTGGACAGGGAGGTGCTTCCGTGTTCAACTGTGGGACCAAGGCACAATGAGCTGCCACTCTGTGATCATGAATTTGAACCATTGGCAAAACTCTGAGGCAAGCTTAGTATAATTCAAAAATGCCAGACTGTGTGCACTGCACTGTACTTTTAAACCTACAAAGCAGCTTTCTGTATTTCTCTCATTGCTTTGTCTCCATTTCATCTCATGTCTTCTTCTTCTCCCAAACGCACTTCTGTACACGTAGGAATTCAACCTACTGTATATCCCTACAGTTCACTGCATCAGAACAGGCCATCAGCAGCTCAGCTGCATAGTAGACTTATATTATTATTAGGACCAATAACAACCACTTTAATAAGAGTTTCCAATGAATACAATGCCATGGAATAATGCTGAAAGATTTGTCAGTACATTAAGCCTGGTTAAATCCCATGAACATGATACACCATCTAGGCTTATTTCAATTGAAACCCTGTACATTATACATTTATACATTTATACATTTCGCATCAGTAATATAATAAAGGAATATGACTGTAAGGCAGACATTTACTTTTGTTGAATAAAGTAAATAAATGTAAACAGGCAAAAAATGGTTTGGCTCTTGTTCATTATATTCTTGTGCCTAATCCATCTGTGTGTGTGTGTGTGTGTGTGTGTGTGTGTGTGTGTGTGTGTGTGTGTGTGCACTTACCTTTAAGTTCTTTAAAACATAACTCAAGCATGACGAAGGTATTATTAACTAAGATATTAACTATATTATGTTGTTACCATAATAGTGTAGAATTGTTCATTAACGGCGCTCTTTACATTCTTAAAATAGTACACACATTATCTGTGATTGTGAGCATATGTGTCTGCATGGGTGGGAGGAGGGGGGGCTTATGTATATATAATACAGACCCAATAAGCTATGTTTGTAATCCTCGTGAAAAGGTGCAAAAGGAAGCAGATGGCAGCAGAACAAAAGTATTGACTTTGAGAAATAAATAAAGGGTTCGGATCACATGTCCCAAATGTCCCATTGGATTCATAAAGTACCATCGTAACTTATCTTGTATCTTGAGTGTTAAACTGCAGGATATAGAGCCTACCTGGGCGGTCTGCAGGAGCCAAGCGCAACGCTCTCGGATGTCCTGGAAGGGACAGCGCTTGGACAGCATGAGGAGGCGGGCCAGGATGCCGTTGAGGTCGCTGGTGGGAGGCCCCGGCGAGGCAGGGGACCGGGGGGCAGAGGCTGGGATGGGCCCGATGTCCTCCACCCTCCTCATCAGCTCCTGCTGGATGTGCTCCATGGCTGCGTCTCGGGAGCCAGCGTCGCGGCTACTGAGCCCGTCCCAGCGGGCCATCGCTTCCTGGTCCTGCACATCCATGTCCAATAGGTCGGTCTGCTTCGTGTGACTTTCTTTCAGGAGACTGGAACAAAAAAACAAGTGACAATAGTTTCCTTTACAACATGACATTAGGCTTACTGTAACTATGACCATAAAAAATTATATATATGAAATGTTATTTTAGACTGAGGGAATTTTTTGCTGTTTTTTTCCCCCATAAAATGTTATTTGATGGACGCTCTACTGTTAAGAGCGTTTTGATCAACACGTAAAAAACAAGAGCATATTGTCTATGTAGACCAAACGCCAGTTTCCAGTTTAACAAGCTCATTTAAAGGTAATGAACACACATTCCTTGCCAACATGCACTGACAGAAGATAACGGTTTGGTGTCTTCCCAAAATCATGCACCATAGTGAGCCAAATTGTCCATTCAATCTCTCCCTGTGTGCTTCTTTAGGACTTCAGTTGACTGTGATAAGGACATTGCTCTGCCAATGCTCATAACACAACGAATGTATTTATCTACATCAGCTGGAGTCCACAAAGTGTCATGACCAATTACTTACTTTATTCACATTCTTTGATGCTGATCTCCGTTCATGCGACTTCTTCCTTCGGATCTGACCACTCGTCCCAGTGTCAAAAAAAAGAGAGGAGGCGGCAACTTAGTGCAAGCATTTGATTGATGCCCGATGGGTCCAACCACCAGACTATAGGGCGGTTCTGTGCACATTTCGGCAAATAGCTGCTTTGTGGGCGTTGCAACCGCTGCAACCTTCACAACGCTCATGTGGAAGGTATTCATGGGAATCTGATTCTCTCGCAAATCGCTATGCATTCAGTGCCTACGGATGAGAAACACCGTGAACTACATCTCCCAGCATGCTCTATTCTGCAGCGCCCCTTCTCTTGTTTACCCCACTCGAAAACAGAAGATAGGTGACAGACAGCACAGACAGACCGACCGACTGTAGGACTGACACAAAGTGTAGTCTACTAATAGTCTATTCGTTTGAAATAGACATATTTGTTGATATATAGTACTTGTTTAATCAGATTCAAGTCTTCATAGTTCAATTCATAGTCTGTTCAACAGTCATAGTCTGTTATACAGAAATGAAATACACAAAAGCGAAAAGATCAGTAATATTTTTTTTTACAAAGATACTTAACAAAAGGCTACTATATAAAACATATTACTGTTGTAAAAATATATTTTGTCTTGGACTGGAAGATGCGCTCATTGATAAATGTGTGATACATGAATACGTGGTTGACACATGATCGATCATAAATATACCTACACCTGCATTCAGTAGTTGGATTTATTTAATTCATCTTCAACATAGACATCAGCGATATACACGATCAATTCATGAAATACATTTTTGGGTTGCGATTTAAGGGATTGAAACTGATGTGTATACAGTGTTGCTCGTTCTATGCATCAGTCTGCCATTCGGGGCATACGGAGCAGCAGTGCGCATGCGCAACCAGACATCAGTCAAGAGGAGGGAAGTTTCAAACGTCCGCACCGCCCGCACACTACAGTAGTCTGCTCCCGAACAACAATATTTTGCGAACTGCTCTTCACGCAACAATTATGCTCTAAAGACACGTAGTGATATAAGCTCATCGGTAATAATACTTTTTTAAACGTACCACGGCTAGGCTATACACAATGGAGACGTTCTGTGATCAGGTAGGCTTGTAACCCAAACACCTATCAAACCAAATGTAGCTTGCTAATATTTCGTAATTTTATGTTTAACTAGCTGATCATTCTCAAGATAATTACGCTAACTTAATCTGTTATGTTTGGAGGAAACCCAGCCTGGTTACAACGGTAGTTTATACATACGGTAGTGTATATAAACTATATCGATGTTGGAATGCTTCGCGTTTCTAACAACGCTGCTGTGCGCTTGTTTTGAAAACCGCTTCATGGTCGTGCATTGCAACCGCTCACCGTGCTAATCATTCATCTACCATGTTAGTCGTTCATCTATGACGTTAATCAACCTATTGCATGCTTCTACTTCTAGAGTTCAGATTCGCCCTCTCAAAACAGTTACATCGGGAGCTACTACCAGCCTCCTGATAGGATACTGCCCAGACCGGAACCCGTGAGCATGAACACACTGAGCATCCATCCTGGGCTGTCTCGGGCTACTCACGATGTTAGTAGTGAAGGTGTGGAAACGGATGTTTTGCTGTGCTGCATTTATGCTCAGCATAATACCATTTTCAAGCTAATTTCCCAGTGACGTACTTACCAAGCTTGTGTGTGCTTGTGCGCCAGCTGTCATTGACGCGCTGAAAACCCTCCAGGAGAAGATCAGGCGACTGGAGTTGGAGAGGAAGAAAGCTGAGAAGAATGTCCAGCGGTTCTCTCAGGCCGCATCTAGCTTTGAGCACAACGCCACATCCTCCACTGGTCACACTCAGACACCACACACCGTGCCCACCCAAAACACTTCCAACAAGACAGGTGATTGGCAAGCGCTTTGGAAGTTGAAAATATAATGTTTTGTGTCATGTCTGTGTTAACAATAATTGTGTGTGTGTGTGTGTGTGTGTGTGTGTGTGTGTGTGTGTGTGTGTGTGTGTGTGTGTGTGTGTGTGTGTGTGTGTGTGTGTGTGTGTGTGTGTGTGTGTGTGTGTGTGGAGCTAGTCTCACAACTGCAATCTGCAGAAGCACGCTGTCAGGTCCTTGAGAAGCAGCTGGACTACATGAGACGGATGGTGGAAAAAGCAGAGCAGGACAAGAATGCCCTGGCAGAGAAACAGGTAGCCTGGATGACAACATTTGATCCGCAATGGAGTGCACCAGAAATTGTTCTTTTTAAACACAGGAGAGCCAAATGTAAAAAAAGAAACAGTGTTAGCTGTGTATTCAAGTGTTACAGAGGTGTTTAACTCTGCTCTGTCAGGCTTCCCTTCAAAAGCAGAAGGCACCCGATAGCTCAAGCCTCCAGAGCCAGCAGTGCGAGAAGCTGGACAAGCTGGAGAAGGAGTGCATTAAACTGAGCCAAATCCAATCTCAAGCAGAGGTAACTCATGCAACTCATGCAGGTAACCAACAGCAGCTGTTGAAACATAGCTGCAAAAGTTGTGCCTTTCTTTTGACTACAAGTTGAACTCTGTCCCTTTTTTCCTCTAGATGAAGATGTGCCTTCTGGAGCAGAAGCTCATAGCAGAGGAGCATGAGCGCAGGCTTGTGCAAGAGAAAGCAGATGAGGTCAGTCAGTGAGCATGTGCAGTATGAACCGCTACATTCACACGCATGCTTCCAAATGGATGTGTGCAAGCTCTCGTTGCTATGCCTACAGCTACAGAGGGAGATGGACATCAACCTCAGACTGTGTTCCCTACCCAGCGAAGAGTTCAAACCAAAGAAGTCTCGGGTATATTTTCCCCAGTGAAATTATGTACATTTATTAATTTGGGATGAAACCGAATAGTTTTTGGGGAACGTCATGGTGATGTTTTCAACCACAGAGACCCAGCGCCTCGAAGCCATCTAGTGAGCCGCCGTCGCTGACCTGTCCTAAGGGCAAACGGATGCCGTTTGTGGCTGGAACTGTGAGTAGGCCTGCATGTTGTGGTCTCACTACACATAGGATCCCTCAGCTCAGCCTCTCACACTCACTCCCCTAGGTGTGTCACAATATCCCATTTTCATATTGATGATATGCATTTACGAAATATTGCAATATGCAATATCACTGCTGCAAGACAGTAGACCTACCCTTTAAAAAGTGCACAGGGAAACGCAGTAGTCTAATGGAAAGAGTTATACAGATTTTGAAAGTGTGTTTATTTCTAACAGTCTTTTTAAATAGCATATGTCTGTATTTTAGCCTAACATCAATTGTGGACTATTAAAGGCCTGGATTTTATTATTATTATTATTATTATTTTTAAACATTCAATCCACACACGTTCATAGTGACGTTATAAATATTGTGATATTCGATGTGATTACACATATATAATACATAACCCACAACCCAACCCCTCTCCTCATCTCTCACTTGTAGTCAACCAGTCCGAGCCACTCGGTCCACGCCAACATGCAGAGTCTGCTGCACATGCTGAAGCACCATCAGCCCCAGCTGTGCGATCGCGTGCGCTCCCTACACCAGCCCCGCGGCGGGGCCCGCAAGAGCCTGCGCCGGGCCCTGTCCGCGGCCTCGCCAGAGCCCGAGACCGCCGGGCCCAAGCAGGTGGCACAGTCCCTGGGCTCTCTGTCTGACCTGCTGCTGGCCCTGCAGGATGAACTAGGACAGATGAGCTTGTGAGTAAATCAGTTCAATATCGATTTTTTTTTCTTCTCCATCTCCTTTGTGTGATTCTTGGAATTACTTCAGCGGGGTGAACCATCCTACCAAGCATTTAAATGTCTTTTTGACATTTGTCATAATTTTTTGAAACGTCATTATAGTCCTGTGTCGCTTTGAGGCATTTTGTATTTTCACACATGCCACACGCTTGTGTGACACATGCCTTCCTTGAGCGCTTTGCAATTAATGATCACTATAATTCAGTTTTTTTTTCTTGAGCTGTTTGCTCCAAAATGTTATGTTTCTTGTTTGTTTGTGTTTTGATTATGTGGTATACTATGATTATTATACTGACCACTCCACTGACAATGTAAACTAGCACTATCTAACACAGCACATACATACACTAACACACACGAATACATGAAATGCTAATTTCTGCAAAAACTAATTGAATGCACAACACAATGATGCGTTTGTGCTTGTTGCCCCCTGCCAGTGAGCACCAGGAGCTGGTGCATCAGATGGAGGAGACCCCAGGCCAAGACACCAGGGAGGGCCTGGAGCGAGAGCTGGAGAGCCTGCTCAGGAAGATGGAGGACAAGGGAGTCCAGATCACCAAGCTCCGCAAGCACCAGCAGACCGTACGCACATATCTTCTAACGCTGGCTTGTCGCCACCGACAACCCCACAAACACCCACTGTTATCGTAGTCTCGCAGTCTTTAGGGTTGTCAATAAAGTAAACAAGAGTGATATTTAACCTAATTCTGTGTCCTTGTCTTGAGTTCTTCCCAGTGTGTGAATGTCACCTACGGTAGTAGCAGGTAATCGGCAGCGCATTCATCAAAACAACTCGATTGACTGTTTTTTGTATTCCCCTGTCTTGTGCACTTTACAGGTCCGCCTGCTGAACCAGAACACGCAGCGGCAAGCAGTGGAGGGCGATTCTAGGGGCCCGAAGGCGAGCGGGGCCAGCCCTCCCCCACGACCGTCCCCCGTCAGGGAGGAGCGTCCGGGGGCGAGGAGGGGCGGGGCTTCCCAGAGCAACCTGCAGCTCCTCAAGGAGACCCAGAGGTTCCGCAACAGCCTGAAGACAGATGACATATCGTGGGAGACGTAGGGGGGGGTGGTGGTGTGTGTGTGTGTGTGTGTGTGTGTGTGTGTGTGTGTGTGTGTGTGTGTGTGTGTGTGTGTGTGTGTGTGTGTGTGTGTGTGTGTGTGTGTGTGTGTGTGTGTGTGTGTGTGTCCAGGCAGTTATTAATTATGAATGAGTGGACATGTTCGTCTCATTACCTCTGTCGTCTCGTTGTGTATAGAAATGTCTTGGAAGTCTCTCTCAATCATTTGAAAAGTTTAATGAATTGTTTGTGTATGGTCAGCTATTGATTGCTGTGATTATTATCATGCTTATATATTTTCCTTTCCTTTATTCAATAAAAAATATCAGCCACATGTTATTGGTGCCTTAATAGTCAAATGCATTTCCACAAAACTAGCTGTTTATAAACTAGAGTGCTAAATCTGTGGGAAAACACTAGAGGGCAGTGCTGGGCAAAGTTATTGAAAGTATTGTACTTCACAATTATATAAGCCAGTCATCAGTAATTGTATTTCAGGTTTAGTAAGGGAGAAAATAACATATTACAAAACCACTAGATGGAGCTTGGAGCATTATCTAGTGACCCTGCCTTGATTTGCAGTGTGAAAGACGTTTTAAACCACAGGCCTAAAGCTAGTGGTTGGAATATGCTGTTGAAGTGGCTAAGGGATAGGGCCGGTTCATTTACTGTTGTTTTGGTTTTTAATGAGTCACTCGCAATGGCCAACGCAATTGTAATCTTAATTGTAGGCTGGCCTGTACACATTTCTAGCATGGCAGGAGGCTGTGTATCTTGTGTTGTGATTCAGTCACATTGTATGACTGCTCAGCCAAGCCATGACATTCCAGTGTTAACCCTCATACCTTCAAACTCGACATATGTCATATATGACATACACACATTTAAAAAGCACTAGAATACCTGGAGATTGCTCAGTTATTTAATGTTGGCTTGTTTAATTGTATTATCTTCTATTCTGTCTGTTCTTATATTTTGTTTTTAGCTGTGTGTGTGTGTGTGGAAAAAAAGTGAATCCATGGCATTGTTTTCCTGTGCCTCTATTAGATTACAGAACATGGCTGGACAGAGAAATCAGGTTAGCTCTGCCAAGCCCCACCCACCCCTCCTTATACACATTGTATCGGAAGCACAAGGCTCTCCTGACGTGTACAGCTCACTTTATGTGGAATGATTCTCCATGTCACCCTCTCCATGGCAATTACTCTCACTGGTCACATCCCCTTCAGGTTAGAATGCACACTTCTGGCCTATGGCCTATGAAGATTCTATGTGGTCATCTGAAATGATTTGAATGCTAATAAAAGTAATACAATAATTCATTTATGTATGTCTACACGCATGACCAAAGCGGTATGACTTTTTAATTCTCTTTAAAGGACCCCTATTTTACCAAAAGATGTGATTAGCCATTACAAGCTGTTTCAAAATTGTCATGTGACTACCCTCTAGTGACATCACAAGTGGGAGTGTCCACCCAGATGTATGATGGATAGATAAGCATCTAGTATGGGGAAGAGACAGGCTGCATTTTTTAATGTTTATTAGTAACACATTCACTACTGCATTGGACAGAGACCAACCACTACAGCTGAAACATACCTGCAACAACAACTGCCCCAGCCATTTGGCTTAGGTTTCTTTGCTTGTATCTCTTTGTCAGTTGTTTATAATGGAAAGAGGGGAAGATAAACAGTTTTTGGTTGTGAAAAAGCCCCCTCGTCTTTCCTGAAACTCTCCTGGAAACGGTACTAGCTGTGAACCTTGGCCTACAGATTTTTTTTTATTTTTTAAATGGACAACGCGGTCAACTACACAGAACATTGTTCTTGTGTGTGTTTGTGCACACAAGACACGTTAAACAGACATTTCCTTTCCATTATCAGCTTTTGCTACATGAGCCGGACTTTCTGTGACACTGGGCATTGACAGGGTATCCTGTTTCAGGCACAACAGCACAGTCTGTTCTCCCTGAAAGCTTGTCATGTGAAAAGGGGGGGTTGGGGGTGGGTTATTCTGTATAGTTTGGTTACACCACTGATTTCCTTATTAGACGATAGTGGCGTGAGGCCACATTGAACTGGTGCATGGGTGTTTGCACATCACCAAGGTAGACCTTTGGACCCTTTCTTTATCAAAGATCCGGTTTTGTCCTGATGTACGTTGAAGAGAGGAAATGAATTACCCCCAGTAAGTTGCTGTGTACCAGGCAATACAAAAATGCTTAAAAGGTAAACAAAAAAAGGTAAATAAAGACAAAAAAGGAGAAAGTACATGGACGGTCTACAGCAAGGATCCGAGTTGAAATCTAGTAATGAAGCCGGTTGTGTTTGTGTGAATGCAAGAGGTGGGCGGTGTGGTTCTGTCAAGTAGTTTGTTGACATAGCACTGGCTGCTCACGCGGAGGGTGACACAAAGCAGGACTTGAACCCGATACCCGTTGTTGTCTAAGCAACTGGCCTTCCCAGTTGTAGCAATGATTATACCATTATACTAGCTATCCAGGTCAGGATTTGCCATAAGAATCGTAAGCTACTGGAAAAGAGCAAATACAACTTGTCTAACAATATTCAAACTTTATTGATTCATGTTGAACTGAAACAATGCATATGATTTCAAGACAAAAAAAAGACACTAAGCGCTAACTGAATTAAGGTAGGCACACTAACACCAGCAAGTGTCTTACTGTGTTTTACTTTACTGTTGTAAAACCAAACAACTGGCGGTGGCCTCTTGTAAAACAGGGGAAAAAACGAACATATGGCAATTTGTGCAAGTGATAACCCAGCAACAAGGCAAGCAAGGAAATTAAGAGGCTTTTCAAATACAATCAACAGGAGTTCCACATTGTACATTGTACCCTGGCAATAAGAGAACAGGCAACATTTGAAATTCAGATAGCCGGTGACAACATGGTGGCTTTTTGGATTGGATTCAAGGCATGTAAATAATGAAACCCAAACTACAGTTGAAGTTGATTTTGTGACTTTTGTGGGAAAACGGCCAAATGAGTACTGAAAAGTACTGAAGCAAAAAAAAACACAGTTACAAAATGTATGGACGTGGACAAGGTGGAGTTTGAGCAGACATTCGGGCAGAATACACTGCCGAAACAATCTGTAAGGGCGATCTGAAAGTGCAAAGTTCTACTCGACATTTTAAAAGGTGCATCATAGGTGCGTGATTCAAGACAGAACTAATGGAGGACTTTATGGATGTATTCAACTGAATAAGGCACTTCTTCCTAAAGATGTGTTGGGGCTGAACTACTTAGAAACCAGGAGGGGGAAAAAAGCCCTCAAGAAAGGGATGATACGGACATATGACATTGTGTGGCATTCTAAAAGATGGATCCAATGAGGAGTATTTGGGCTGTAGCCTAATGCCGGCACGGGAATCGAGGTTACATCTTAAAAGAGGCGCGCTGAAGAGTGAGCATGAAATCAGATGTTGTTCAGGTGGAACTAAAAGTCACATGCGCACGTATCAATTACATACTGTCTGTGGTAAACCAAGAACTTTTCTCTTCTTTGTCAGATAAATATGAATAATAGAAGCATTCACGATTTTTTTTTTGTGGCAGAAACCATCTAAACATTAAAAGCAAACATTAAAAAAACAAAGCTTTGTCAGTGCTCCATCTTCCATGCCAAATGGAGAACTTTGGCTTAATGCACAATGCTTCAAGGCTCTTCGTTGGCATTCTGATTTACACTAAATAATTGTGTGTTTTTGTCAGACGCGTAGAAATCCCAAGATATTTGTAATCTGGGAGAAGAAAACATTCTGAATGGCAAATTACATAGCTTGCAAAATTCACAACCGATACAAAACTAAAGATAAAACACAGCACGCAAGCGTGGGGGGCTGAGAAGCAAGTGTAAGCAAAAGCTGTCTAATAATAATTATCCTTCATGTTGCATTAAAGGTAAACGAAAGACAGAACGTGTGTTTGTATATACAAGGAGGGCCTAAATCAGAGTTAGCAGCAAGCCAGCTAGAAACCTTGTGACGTATGACCACATGCTTCAACTCTCTGCAAGTCAAGCAGCTGCTTACTTACACACAAAAGAAAGTATCAGTACACTATTCCAACACAACTCTACTTTGGGCCCAAATCAATTTTGTTTGTATAACTATATACTCTAGCTGTCGTTTCAAATTTAAACCCTCACCGTTTATCTTTTCCTTTCCTCTTAGTATATAATATTCCTACCAGAGGGACAAAGACCCGACGGGGCGACGTCTTCCGTCAAATGTATCAAAGCCAACAGAGGACAAGCTTAATACACGGCACTCTCTTAAATAGTGAGACTGTTCAGTCCAGCTGGGACACTATATTGGGTCGACACGGTGCCCCGATATCAGCACCATGACACCGCACATGAAACGCACACACGCGCGCGCACACACACACACACACACACACACACACACACACACACACACACACACACACACACACTAATGCCACCTGGGTCTCTGCCAGGAGGACAAGGCTATTCTCTCTTCCATGGTCAACACTCGTTACGTCATATCTGACATTTAACATTAAAGGCACTTCACTGCTAGCACTCTCCACAAAAAGGTCCTTGCCTTCTCAATTCCACACTTTATATTATCTTTATACATTGTTCAAACTGATTGGAATCACTAAGTGTTTCCCTCATGTATATATTGACACTAGGGTGTCTCATCTCAAAAAAGGGATCAACTTTAGATCGGACTATGTCTGATTGGTATATTAACTATGCTGCCAGGATTGGACTGGAGGAAATCAAATTTGATATATTCAAGATTTATTGCATTGACATGCCTGGTGGCAGCTGGGTGTGTGATCTGAACTACTAGGCTGTATCAAATGAGGTTGCTAGGAGAACCAGACACTCAACTGCAACATTTCAATGCGGCCATGTGTCAAGCCGGCCCTTTCCCCAGAAGGATTGATACGTTGCTACTCTGGTGTTGGCAAGTATGGAGTATTGTTTGTTCCCTTGTGGTTTTCACAAATGTGATGTGGTTTAGGGGGTGATGGGGCCCCAGACTCAACAGATACAATAAGCAGCAAGCATCCTCACATTCACCAATGGGACAAAACTCAAACAGTGTTTACAAAGTAACATCTTAACCAAATAAAAAGTGTGTAATTGTAACCAGTTTGCAACTGTCCAACCTCAAAATGGCTTTCTCTTTATAGTCTTCCTGTTCTTGAACGAGCACATTAAACACAGAACAAGAAGAAATGAAAATCATACAGATCGTTTTGACTGCGTGATTCTGAATTAGGGCTCCCTGCAAAATCATGATGTCATTGATGCTGGAGGCGTTGGGAAACTTTACTCTAGTTGGCTCTAGCTGGTGTGAGGTGGACTCACGCTTACATATGGACGTCAACTGCAGTGCTGGCACACATCTAAAAACCACCATAAGTGGCACAACAAAACGCAAAGAATAAGTGGCATAACAACATGGGGCCGCTTGAAAACACTGTTTGAGGCGCTCCTTGGCCGAGCGTGTGAGGATGTGCGTGGAGAGGTGGACATCAGAAGGTTCTAGTCGGGAGAAGGTGGGCTGGGGGTGCGGGGTTGTGGATCCAAGTGTGCCGGGGTGTCGGAAGCGGTTCAGAGGGTGTGGTAGTTGCGGTCTTTGGACTTGCAGAACTTGTACAGGAAGAAGACGACGGCCTGCAGGCCCAAGACCAACACGATGCCGCCAATGAAGCTTGCTGCGTCAAATGTGGAGGACTTGCTGGGGCCTGTGGTGGGCGCCACTGCAGATGAGGTGGGGTGGGTGCCATCTGGAAGAGGGACATGGAAAAGGGGTGAAGAAGAAAAAAAGACTATTTAGTAATTTAATTCAAGAACATACATTTATCAATTGTAATTTGACACTAGATAATCTGGGGTCATTGAATTGTGATATAGTAATGTTGTCCAATCCCAGCTCTTCAGAAAAATCACTGTACAGTTTCACTGTAGAGTAATGTGATTTTCTATTTGTAACATTGGTCAGCTCTGCAGACGAGCAAGCCACTTACTTGATTGTGTAGTGCTGCTTGGGGTGGTTGTAGTGGTTTTAATCGGAGCGGCTGAGGTGCCAGTACCATTGGCTAGAGAATAGAACAACTTCCGTTAGCCATTTTATCACCCACCTTCCCAATCTCTCCAGTGACACTCTTCTGAACCCCCTCCCACCCCACCATGGACAGAGAACACACAAGCAGACAAACATACATGGAACTGGCTCTCACACATTTCAAGAATGACTGACATCAGCAGCAGCAGCAGCAGTAGCCCCGGTTGATTTCCTCTGCCAGCTTTAAGCCGAGGGTGACGGAGGAAGCCTCAGGCCCTGCCAACCCTTTGTCACAGGCCACGACTGTGCTGTGGGATGCCCTGCATCCCCC
>OOFB01005972.1:8811-19381 GCA_900323305.1 Trachyrincus murrayi
ATGTTTTTATACACATATGAATAAAAATTTTAAGGAAATCTTTTAAATCTGTGTTGAATTTGCAGTGTATATTTGTACAAAAAACGTGTGTGTGTGTGTGTGTACCACCCTGACCCTCTACTCCTCTACCTCCTCCTCCACCCAGACCCTCTACTCCCCCACCTTCTCCTCTACCCAGACCCTCTACTCCTCCACCTCCTCCTCCACCCAGACCCTCTATTACTCCACCTCCTCCTCCACCCAGACCCTCTACTTCCCACCTCCTCCTCCACCCAGACCCTCTACTCCTCCACCTCCTCCTCCACCCAGACCCTTTACTCCTCCAGGGGGGGTAGGACATCTTGCTGGTAGGCTACAGACAGTTTAACATTTTGACTGGGGGTCAAACACCCTGGCCACTGCACATATGTGTATCCGAAAAATAAGAGTGAACGCTATTTGTCAAATACAAGTTAGTATTAATGTTGTGGCTGTGTGAATATATTGAGATTTAACGTTAACATCCGCTTGGCTCAGGAGACAGTGAAATGGAAGCGATTTGCCGAACGACGGCAGCCACTGAAGTGATTTCAGATGGAAGTGGTTTGAGTTGGTAATGAGACTGGTTCCTCCCCTGAGGATACAGTGCAGAAGTGTATCAGATGTCTCTGTGTGAGGTGTCACTATGTCGACACCGTCTGCGAGGGCTCATTTCTCTGCCTTCCCAGAGAGGACTTTGAATGATGTGTTGATGAGACAAGGTCAAGGGGTCAAGTCCCTTTTGGATGGAGACGGTAGAGAACCAGGAACACCATCGATTCAGCAGGATAGTGTCGTAGCTACGGTGTCTCAACCCCACATCAAGAGGTACTGGGTTCGATCCCCAATGTCCCCAGCATGTCTGTAGGTATCCTTGAGAAAGATGTCTTACCCCTACCTGCTCCTTAATGTCATGTGTCTGAATTCACTGTAAGCCGCTTTGGATAAAAGCGTCTGTTACATGACTATGGGCTCAATTAAATATGAAATAACACACCATTTATCGCCGCAGAAACTAGTGCCAAAAACATGTTTGCTCACTGACTATAAACACAAACGCACTGAGACAGATGTTTTGAGAGAATGATGGATGCCGGCGTGTCACATGATCAGTTTTGCTTTGTTACGATTGGCGGAGCAGCGAAGGCCCATGGGCGTCAGGGACATTGTCAGAGTTATTCTGCTCTGAATCACTGGACTGCTTTATTACACATTCACCCACCGCACGTAAGTTACAGCTTATGAATTGTAATCCTCCACTTACAGTCTAATTAATGTGCTAACACATGTCTGGGTCCGGGATGAAAAGCCACAGCTATAATTCAATCAGGTGACCGGGGAGGCAGGGCGCCTGGCCTCGATTTTAACGCCTCCAACGTGGACGCCGGCACGCGAGACACATACGCGTCGACTATCCTCATCTGCTAATGAAATAGTAAAAGCTTTCACTTGACTCGGCCTGAGGTTCACCGTGACCATCCACATGCTATGTGCTGCTATGGAAACTCAAACAGCACGCGGTGGTTCATCTATGTTCCGGTTGCTGGTGTCTGTGGTTATGTGTCATGTAGTGAACTCTTCACCCTTTCAATTTATTCTAGTTCGTTATTCATTTGAGAATCATCAGGGCTTTTTAGTGGTACTTTCACGACGACATGGTGGAGGACACAACACATGAGGTGGATAATTAAACAAACTGCTACCGGTAAAATGTTCTTCTCACACCTCGTCCCGTCAAAACCCAACAGCCCAGCCCAACCCATGCAGCTTGTCAAATATTTTATAATCATCTGCTACATGATTTCTACTAAATGGTCTCACAACCCTGTAAGTATAAACACATCTCACAGAATCCAGATAGTCATAATTTCCTGGATAAGACAGAATGATGAGAGAAAAGGAAAGAAACGGAGCGAAAGAGTGGGGATGGAGAGAATGAAAAGACGAGAAAAAAAGCCAGAAAGAGATGAGAAGAGAGAAAAAAAAAGACGGGGTGAGAGAGCAACAGAGGGATGGAATGAGAGCAATGGAAATGAGAGATGGAGAGAGATAGCAAAAGAGAGAGAGAGAGAGAGAGAGAGAGAGAGAGAGAGAGAGAGAGAGAGAGAGAGAGAGAGAGAGAGAGAGAGAGAGAGAGAGAGAGAGAGAGAGGTAGTGAGCCAGAGAGAGAGAGAGGTAGTGAGCCAGAGAGAGAGAGAGAGAGAGAGAGAGAGAGAGAGAGAGAGAGAGAGAGAGAGAGAGAGAGAGAGAGAGAGAGAGAGAGAGAGAGAGAGAGAGAGAGAGAGAGAGAGAGAGAGAGAGGTAGTGAGCCAGAGAGAGAGAGAGGTAGTGAGCCAGAGAAAGAGAGAGAGGTAGTGAGCCAGAGAGAGAGAGAGAGGTAGTGAGCCAGAGAGAGCGAGAGAGAGAGGGGTAGTGAGCCAGAGAGAGAGAGCGAGAGGGGTAGTGAGTCAGAGCGAGAGGGGTAGTGAGTCAGAGAGAGAGAGATAGAGGGGTCGTGAGCCAGAGAGCGAGGAGTCTGACCTGATTCTCTGGAGATGTGGATGAAGGCCTCCGTTCCGCTCTCTCCGTAGTTCCCCTCGGAGGCCAGCGTGGAGACGTAGTTCCACCCCATCGCCGTGACGATGTCCATCATGGCCTGGGCCTGGTAGGAGTCTGGAGGAACCACCCGCGAGAAGAAGTCGTAGCGCACACTGTCACTCAGCTCCGGGGCCGTGGACGCATAGCTCACCTGAGGGATCTGGAGACAAGACAGGTACTGTTAGTACTGTTAGCACTACCATACTAACACTACTATTACTAATACTACTATCATTACATCATAGCTCACCTGAGGGATCTGGAGACAAGACAGGTACTGTTAGCACTACCATACTAACACTACTATTACTAATACTACTATCATTACATCATAGATCACCTGGGGGATCTGGAGACAAGACAGTACTGTTAGTACTGTAACTACTACTACTACTACTATACTACTATCATTACATCATAGCTCACCTGGGGGATCTGGAGACAAGACAGTACTGTTAGTACTGTATGACTACTACTAATACTACTAACACTACACCTTGTTTACAGAAGAGAAATATCAAGATTCTACAACGAGTTTCGATCTAGATTAAAAAACATTGTTTACCCAAAAGACACAACGTGTTCACAACTGCCTCAGCTTGTTTACGAGAGATCCCTGCTTGATATGCGTACGCACACACAGCTTGCAGGCTTGCACCACACAGGCGACATGGTTTTCACAATCTCCGAGAATGGGAGGGGAGGTAGCGACCGCGGTGTACGAGTTTACATTGCTTTGGATAATGCTGCGAATCATCTTTAATAACAATCGCAAGGGCTAGGAATCGTACGGTGCGCCAATGTTTCAAAATAATATGCATATTACACCCCCCCTGCATTATATTGGTGGACCGGCGATGTATGAGCTAAGTACGTGACTTGACCACGCTTCCGCCAGAGATTCAGTCTAGAAGACAACATATCTCTCGTCACGCTAGATTGAACGTAGCGTACACCACCTCTGGAGGTGGTTCTGACAATGGTTGTCTACATTTCTAGTGCAACCGATCTGTTTAGTCGGAAAAAAAAACTCTCTTTGCATCGCGATTCAAAACGCTCATGTAAGGCCCATCATAGCGCACCTAATAACCCTTTCACCAACCAGTTGTCTATTAATAACCCCTTCACCAACCAGATGTTTATTAATAACCCCTTCACCAACCAGATGTTTATTAATAACCCCTTCACCAACCAGATGTTTATTTATAACATCTTCAACAACCAGATATTTATGAATAACCCCTTCAACAACCAGATGTTTATTAATAACCTCTTCAACAACCACATGTTCAACATTAACAACCCCTTCCTCTCCTTGAGTCTTAAACATCTGCCTCGGTGTGTTTGTTGTACACAATACTACAACATTTACAATAAAGACTTTACTCTTGAGAGAAAAGGTGTATAACTTGCAACCACATGTTGTGTTATGGTCGAACGGAGAACTAAAATACACCCACAAACCAACATCATATTCCCTAAACCTGCTTTGAAGAAATCTGCCCAGAAGGTATCATTTGGTGATTTTCCTAAATGTCAACTTGGTAAAATCTCATGTCTCATTATGGTTCTGCTTATCAACGCCAGAGGCGGTGAGCCAGAAAAGGTTTCTCACTGGGTGATAACGTTGTCCGACCTTCTAAAAAGGAACACATTTACTGGCTGTTTAGTGCAGCCTGTAAGGTTGGTGGATAATGTATCAGATTTTTAATTAAAGTTTGGTTTGGATGTTTTTGATGACATATTGAGCTATTAAAGTGTGTGGGCAGATTCAGTTTGGATCAGAACATCCGTAGGCCTGCTCTTGGTTGATGAAGTGGTGAGGAGGTGAGGAAGTGAGGTGAAGTGGTGAGGAGGTGAGAGGGTGACAGTGTGAGGTGGAGGTGGACAAGGTTAAGGGGATGAGAGGGTGAGGAGGTGAGATGGAGAGGGTGGGTGTGGAGGTGAGGTGAAGCAGATGAGAGGGTGAGGTGATAAGGTGAAGGAGATGAGAGGGTGGAGGTAAGGTGAAGGAGATGAGGGAGTGAGGTGGCAAGGTGAAGGAGATGAGAGGGTGAAGTGAAGGGGATGAGAGGGTGAGGTGGTAAGGTGAAGGAGATGAGAGGGTGAGGTGAAGGGGGTGAGAGGGTGAGGTGGTAAGAGTTACAACACAGGGAAGGGGGCGGGGCCAGCAGGGCAGAGCTCCAGCAGCAGACGGCCAGTCAGGCCGGAGCATGCTGGATAATGGCCCTTTAGAGGAACATTGAAGGCCTGATTGATTTCACTTCAGCACAAAGCCATGGTGTGCACCGCCCTCTCCACATCATCACCCCTCCACACCCCACTACTTCTCAACCCCATCCAACTGTCTAGTTGACATTCTGGGATGGCGGGGTGGCAGGGTGGGGGTGGGAGACAGACAGCTAAAGACCCACCAGCAATACAAATGTCACTCAAAGACTGGCAACTCTGACCAAACCACCGACAGGCGCTGATGAAAGGCCTTGTACATAGACAGTCATCAGCCACCAGATCCTCCGCAAACATGCAGGGATAAGCTCATTACCGCCCTCATCTAGCTCTCTCTCACACACACACACACACACACACACACACACACACACACACACACACACACACACACACACACAAACACACCACACCACAAGGATGACCTCAAGGGCTCTGGGAGGGAGGGGGGGGGTGTCCTAGCAAACTTAACTTTCCTAATTTGACTACTTTATACTACATACTTTGTTTTCTTTGGGGAGTTTGATAATTTGGAGGGCTTAGGGTGAGGGGGTGTCTACTGTAATTCTGTGAATCCCTTTGAGACTGAAACTGTTATCTGAATAGGAGTATCTTCAGGGTGGGGGGTATTTACTCGTCTGAAGATGAACCTCCAACTCTTCTCAATGGAAACTCAATTTATGAGTTCCAGACCAAGATGTTAGGAACTACTGGCAGCTGGACACATCAGTCAGAAGTTATGAGCTTCCTCTATGTTTCACTTCTACTGTGAAGACCGAGGTCAGCACAGGGTAAATCAGAAACTAAATTATATTATTATTTCATAAATCAAGCTGACCTTGGCAGATCAAATCTTGATCCAGTATATGAGTCAGATTCAATTCTGCACACAGTTCACAACAATAATATTTTATAGAACTAACAGATTATTTTTCATGATAATATACTTTACTTAACTATATTAACATTGTATTGACATTGCAACCAGATATATGGCATAATGCATACAATACAAGCCAACAGAAAAATAAAATGGAAAGCTTAAATGAAACAAACAATGAGCTGCTGGAAGACTAACCTTTACAGAAAAGCTTTTATCGTCTGACCTTTACAATGTTTTGGTCTCCTACCACTTGTATTTCATTCTTATCTATTTCTTTCCTATTTATTGTATGCTTCTTTTAATCTTAGTTTATGAATTTTACCTCATTTTGTCATGATTTGGTGATGTTAGCTCATATTCAAAGGTGCGATGTCAATAAAGTTATTATTTGTATTTGTTTCAGCCGATAAAACCTGACCTTTACACTGGATGAAGTGGGAACAAGGCAATTCTTTTTAATCGCATGACTTGAACCCTTAATACACGGGTGCTAACAGCTTGTGATCCATATCTGAACTTCATCTCGCCCATGTTTTTCCTTCATGCTCAAGTAGCGGTAGACACTTCCATAGGAGACCATGAGTGGGTATCAGCCATTGTTAGGCTGTCTTTTGTTCTTTGCTTCCAGTCTTTTCTTTAATGGTGTGTTCGACACATGCCTCCAGGCATACATGCCCTCTGACTGGGAGGTGGCGACCGCATGCCGACCGCTTCGCACCGCGGCTGCAAACCGAGATCCAGAGCGCCCCAGGAGGTCCCAGCGTGACGACACACAAATGTCATCAGGCATCATCTGCAAATAGATTCCGCTCCTCTGCTCCCACACTGGACACTCTCTGACTCGACTGCACCTTGACACCCTGTCTGTGAATATCACAAACAGGAGTGGCGAGACAAAGCTCCGCTAACACATCAAATCACCTTGATCAGCACAGCCTGGGTAATCGCCCCTCCTGAGGTGCTGGTGGACCTCCACAACCTTCCTTGAGGCTCGGAGAAAGTCCTTTTCCACGGTCAAACTCTTTCCAGACTTCAAGACCATGATACCATTATATTGATACTTATTTATGAGATAAGTATCAGGACGACCTCCAGCCAACCAGCCAATGCTCCACCCTCTCCAGTGGTGTCCACCAACGGGTTGTTGGGCTGCCGCCATGGCAGGCACCAGGACAGCTTCTGTCCACAGCTCTTTTCAGCTGCTTCTATAATGAATCGATGATAGAATAGTGCATGATAGACTCATAGTCTATGAATAGACTCTATCTACGTCACCTAGGAAGAGGGAGAGTCAGAGTTCACCACCCAAACCCACCTAAACCATTACTATGTGCATGGGCCTACCAGACCACCCGACATCTGATCCAACTCTGATTTTCTACCATGGACTGAGTTTGTCTGGATTTTCACCCTAGAAGTTGTACGGAGTATGGGTGACCATACCAGGAGCACACATCTCCAGACGCATAGTTCTGGAGATCATTAGAACTCAAGCTCTTCCGATCCAGGAAGGAAACTCCAGATGTACGTAGCCTATAGATATGCTAATATCTCCACATCACTTGACTGTTGTTGGAAAACACAAACACTGCTTCCTAGCTTGAAAAGAAATAGAAATATTCATCCATAATTGGAGCAAAATAGTATTTTTACATTCAAGGAAACAACTTTTGTTTCCATAAACAAAGTGTAGCAAGCTCCATGCTACTATTGGGTTCCTGTTGTAGATGAAACACATTGGGTCTGGCAAGAGTCTTTATTTCAGTATTTGACACCGATATAACCCAACCCATATAACCGCTTCCAAAGAATGAACACGCAAATATAGATCACGCTGATGAGACAGAGATTGCCGTCTCTCATATGTATAGTATGTATAATATACATACTATACATACGAGAGACGGCAATCTCTGTCTCTTATATGTATGTATAGTCACTGACTTGTTACGCTCACCATGCTGCCTCGGTCTCTGCGATTGAACAGTCTGTCTAAAGCCAACGCCAAGCCACACCCTCCTCACACCACACAAAGCAACCATTCATACTTCCCATGTTTTATTCATTTGTAGATATTCAGCAGTCAAAGTATTTATATATTCCAGATCTTGGTGAGAGATGATGAGTCTCTCTGAAAAGCACAATAAGGTCAAGTGAAGTTGGACTGTATTATGGGATGTGTACCGTCTTAACAACAGGAGGACATAATGCTCTTGTTGACACGACTCCAGGCTCCATACAGAGTTAGCAAACAACACAACAAACACACACAGTGCACCAGCAGCAAAGATATATTGCATCTATAAATAAGAACAAACAAATCCCATGCTATCAAATATCCTGTCATTTTAAAGATAAATTCACCTTTTCTACTTTTTTACAGTTCCCAACTCTTTTGTGTTTATTTAACCAGCCAACCAAAACAACATTCTCATTAAATTCTAATCCCCTTAACTTCCGTAACAGCCCCACATTAGGCCCTACACTTCCCTGGATTCCCCCTCTGGGACTAATAAAGTACTATCATATCTTCCTCTAAAATGTATGTCAGTCAACTTTACAACAAATAAAAACACCCGATGTGATCTACGGTGACAGAAAGCAGATACTCTCACCCCACCAATGAAATCCTGAAGGATGCGATCACAATCCTCCCACGTCTTGTCCGGCCCTCATATCCTGTTTGACATGCAAATAATGCAGATTAAAAGAGTGTGTCTGTGGTTTCCTCGATGAGGGGGTCTGACGGACAGGTTCCCACCACAGCGATGACACGAGCATCTGTCTCTGTCCAGAAGTCACAGCCTTCTACAGAGATCTGGAATAGGGCCTTTATGATGTGTGTATGCTCTATGCTGTGGTGTTACTCAAACAGAGCGCACATAGAGTCCGTCTGAACTTAGCGCTCTGCCTCCTGCCTATTATTTCACCATTCATCGAACATCCAGTGGAAGATATCTAAAAAAAACGCTCACCACTAACCGATATGACTGTGTTTGTTGCTTTCTATAATTCAAAGTAGTCCGGGCGGTGAAACCGATTTTTTGAAAGAGTTTTCTAAATATTACTTTTAAGACACGTGTGGAGTATGTGTTGTTGGTGGCTGGTTTAAGCAGCCTCACCTGGTCTGAGTCAGACTGACTGGACTCTGGGGCTGCTGGGTGAGGCTGCACATCTGTGGGGCACAGGTTAAACCAGCCACCAGCACACACACTCAGGAGGAGCGCTAGCATGTCAGCACGTACCACCTGCTCTGCCTGTTCAAACTATCTCAAACTTTACAATAAACCAGTTTAATCATCATCCTGTGTCCTACTGTGGAGAAGCCCTGAAAAGCCACTGTCGATGGCATGTGGCAGGGGAAACTGCCACAACGCATTTGACTGCAAAACACCTGATATTTTCAACGCGTCGCTTCCGAATGTGTGCATCCGCCGGAGTATTCACTCTTCTTCATCTTTTTTGTCTTTTAAGTTTACTCTACATTGGAGTATCGTAACAAAGTTCTCGTAAAGGTGATATGGTAGATGTACCTGACAGAATTAGCTAAATATGACAGATGAGAATGTCCCTATGAAAATCAATAAATTTAAACAGATTTTTATGATGTTCGATGAATGGCGAAATAATAGCCAGGAGGCAGAGCGATACGTTCAGACGTTGTCTACGTGCGCTCTGTTTATAGAGTAAGCTGTGGCGGTGCACACGGAGGAGGCCCCCTGGAGGCCCCTGGGGGTCAGGTGGTGGAGTCAGAGGGCCCCTGGGAGCAGCTGGAAGAGGGCCAGTAGCTATACATGCACACTAACATACACACACATACACACACTCAGCTATGTGTGCACCTAGTAGCGACATTTGTTTATGTTGTCGCTTCAGTGCATAAAAGTGTGCCAATCGCAAGATCCCAAGCCCATACAATGGAGTCGACCTTCGCACTATGCTACTAGTATTGATTTTTTGGAGACAATGTCAAGAACGACCCTCTCGCCTGCCTTCCTACGTTATCAGCGATGGTCGCGCGGTTCAGAGGATGAGATCGGCGTGTGCTGCGCGCATACGCAGATATGCAGAACAGCAGCACAGCAGTCCACCTCCATGTTGTGGTACGCTAGCTTTCACACCTGATGCGAACCGTACACATGAACCGTACTCCAGACCACCTTTTCAAGTGGACGGTTTGTTGATCTGTGCCCAGGTACGGTAGACAGTGTTCACACTAATCAAGCAAACTGGACTTTGAGGTCAAGTGTACTCGGATCTGGGCCCGGGTCCCTGATGTGAAAACGCCCTCAGACACAAGCACACAAATCCTGCACCCATCACACACACTATCATATATTCATATATTCACACACACACACACACACACACACACACACAGTGTAATGTACTGGGAAGCCCCTGCGGGAGGCTGTCTAGTGGAACCCCAGTGACAAGTAGCCTCCCTGAGAGGCTGAGAGGCTGATCTAACCCCACCCAGATGGCCCGCGAAGCTGCTCCAATCAAGCGCACTTCCAGCAGTGTGATGCAAAAGGATGACAGGGAGTGTGCTCTGGGGGATGCCTCACACTCACCAACTCTTATTCTTATTATTCTATTCTTATCTAAATGAGAGGACGAAAGGAGCCATATCCATTCTAACTAAGAAATGTTTTCTTCTGTGTTTTTTTGACATTATGTTTTTCTCTCTACCACAAATGATTTAATGCAAACTGCTCCAGAAATGATTCAGAGTTGGTCTAGTGTTTGTATAACGACAAGTCCTGGCTATTAGACATTTGATTGGAGGAATCCGGCCAATGATCTTTCATGTAGCTGACAGCCTGTCTCAACTACCAAACTCTTAATTTAAACCAGGCTTAA
>OOFB01005975.1:7365-17811 GCA_900323305.1 Trachyrincus murrayi
TCGAGGACGAGAGAGAAAACCTTGCAACGAGGGAGAGAGAGAGGAGGGAGAGAGAGAGAGAGAGAGAGAGAGAGAGAGAGAGAGAGAGAGAGAGAGACACAATGAAAGAACTCGAGAAAGAGAGTAGAGTAAGAGACAGTAAAACAAACCAATAAGGGTGGATTTAGAGAGAGAAATAATAAGGAGCATAACAGTAAGACAACTTAAAGACGACCGAGTGAGATGAAAGGACAGAGAGGACCGTCTCGCTATGACAGCATACGGAACTGCCTCGTATGACGAACAGTAACACTTCTCACTGCCTCTCGCCTGCAGTATATGCAGAAAAAGAAAACCGACTAGGCATTTTTTCCTTCTTTAAATCCTATCTGGGGAACATCTGGTTTCATGGGCCCTGAAGGGCTGTCAAACTTGCTCAACCTATAAATTGGCGAAACTTGAGGAGGCTTGAAATGTAGTCCCTAGTCAGCAGTAATGTGCACCGAGAGGGCACACTTCACTGTGCTGCTCACCTGGAGCCACCGCAGAGACTCTCACCTAACCCCACTCCGCTCTACAAAACAACCAGGTGACCTCGTACACACTCCTGTAGCCCATTTCTCACACACCAAGGAGGCGGCGGAGGCATTAAAGGCAAGATAAAAGCAGCGAGGGAAAAGGTCAAAGTCGTCTTTTCCATCGGCTGTGCGTTTGAGCGGCCTATAGTTATCCGGACTGTCAGGACCGGGGGCCGATAAATCACACGCAGAGCGGGGACCACCGGGGGGGTGGACGTTATACGCACATGCGATGATGTTTCCGTATCGGTTCTTCATGCGGTTCTCGTCCTTCTTGGCCGAGTCCCACGGCGCCGACTGTCCTTCGAAGAAACTCTGAAAAAGAGATTAAAAAGAGAGAAAAACAACAACAGATCAGCAGGTTGGAGAACGCCAGAATCGCCGTGAACACGTGAGGAACATATCTGATGAAGAACACACTCTTTCTCTCTGAGGATCGCCATGAGGACGAAGAGCGGATGGCGGATGGGGAAGGGAAGGGGAAAAGAAAACTCAACTAAATGTAAGAAAGACAAGAGATGTCTCCAACTCATTGTTTGACATGAACGGAGGAGGAGGAGGAGGAGGAGGATGATGGAGGGGGACGAGGATATACCATGTCAAACCAGGAGCGCCGTGAGGGCGCCACCAGTCCCATGCGCCGCCACCTCCCGCTCTGGCGTGGTGGGGAGGGGAGGGGTGGAGGTGGAAGGGGTGGAGGTGGAGGGGTGGGGGCACAGACTTTAGAGTAGAACAAGCACGGACAAGAGCATGTTATTGTGTCTCTCTCTCTCTCTCTCTCTCCATCTCCCTCTCTCTCTCTCTCTCCATCTCCATCTCCCTCTCCCTCTCTCTCTCCCTCCCTCCTCTTTCTTCTTGTAATCAACTTGTGTCTATGTGAAAAACGCTGCTAATACGTCGTGACTCTGACTGCATGATTATCATCAATTATAAATTCAAGAAACATCCGTCAGCGGCGAACACTCGGTTTCAAGAGAGTTGAGGGTATTATTTGCGTACGCGTGTGTGTGTGTGCGTGCGTGTGTGTGTGAGCGTGTGTGCGTGTGCGTGTGCGTGTGCGTGTGTGTGTGTGTGTGTGTGTGTGTGTGACACACAGACACATTTTTGTTGAGCGAGCGACGGAGCTCTAGGGAGCCATTTAGTCACTCATCAATGTTGCATTCATTCATCTCATTTCGTGCCGTGGAGCCAAACGGAGGCCTTTAAAGACACAACTCAAGGACACACTCCTGCTGCCTGGGCCTCAGGATTAGTGATTTTGCTGAGGAACAGCTTTAATACGCTAACAAAAAAAAGAAAAGAAAATAGGCTCCCTATATTCCATCATGATGGATGTGTGTCTACCCCAGGCAGATGATACACACGACACACACACACACACACACACACACACACATAAAATGTCCTGGCCAATGTCATTCTAGCTGTCACTCCGAAGGATAAGAGACTAATATAAGTTGTGGAGAAATCGCCTTGGCGCCAAAAGGTGTTACCTGTCACCGGTTCATAATAGTTCTGTCTTAAACGGGCCGAGCGGCCCCGGCTGTCTGAGCAGCACGGAGAGGCCCCGGGAATAGCCACGCGTCAATGATAGTAACACAAAGACAACACCGACGTCTTCCCATCCTCTTCATACATGAATTCATCAATATTTGTTTCCAGATGACTGGCTTCAAAGTACCTACTTGTTAATTTGAAAAGACAACAGTTGGTCGCCCATAAAAACCGGTGACGCGGTGGATTTATTTGAACACGGTATATCAAAACGCCGTGCCTGCTGTTACTTTATTACCCGTCTTTAAATCACTCACTTAAAAACCCTTATTTAGAGAGTTGTTCACTTGTTTTTAAGGCGTTTGCCAATATTAGGTACGTTTGTTTCTCCTGTGCCCTTGCGTTTTTTGCTTGTATGCATTTTCGGTTGTGATTGTTATGAGAAACTCTAAAGCCAGCAACGTGAGGACACTGGAACACACACACACACACACACACACACACACACACACACACACACACACACACAAGCAAGGCCACATGGAAAGCGAGGGAGGAGACTCATTCACATTGACTAGAATGAATGTTGTTTCCGGTGAGCTGTGAGTTCTCATGTAAGATGGACAATTCACAACAACGACTGTAAACACAATGGAATATACATTTGATGCAGTAACGGATGTATGTTTTAAAATGTCTCTCTAAGTAGAGTGTGATACGTGCATGGTTTCCACATGCATGCACTTATTCATGTCAAACATTGGTCTTTTAAAGATCTTATAAAGCATTCAATGTGATTTCGCAAATAAAAGCCCTTTGTTTTCTTAATGTAAGTTTAGGTTGATGATAGATGATAATTAGCAGCAGGAGGATGAACTAGACCTAGTTCATAGTCTAAACCTAAAAAATGCTAAAAGATTTGTTGATTTATCATCAGCTGCATTCAAAAATGGTTGTTGGTGGTCATTGTTCATTTAAGTTACGGCTCTTATTTTGAAATTCTACCAATGCTTTCAACAGACTTTATAATGCAGCAATATGGAGTACACGAAGGAGATGTGGCATATAACATTGCACATACTCACACCCTCAAGAGTACAAGATTGATATCTACATTTATATCTCAGACCATGCCATAACAAATGGTTCTGTCAAGGTGTCGCCATTAAGGCTGTGAACATATGTGCACTGTCAAATGCTCTAGGAGCATTGCATAGCTTTCTGTTAGTACATGCCCTTTTCAGACTTGGATCCTCAAAGTGAGATGTTGAAATCTCAAAGGGCTTTTAGAGGGAAAAAAAAGAAAAGCCAGCAAGCACCATCCATCGATCTGTCAGATATATGTTTATATAAATCTATACTCCAAAGTGATGTCATCTACACGTCCAGAACACTCACAAATATACCAAAGTGGTCGGCTTACCTCGTTGATCTGATCCAAAGTTAACGTACAGAGTAACAAGAAGCGTGGGTCAGAAAGAGATATAGCACAGTGTTAAGTCAACAGGTTGAGAAGGCACACCGTGGGTGCCCATCTCATCAGCTCATGAAATAAAAAGGGAAAAATTATTAAAAAGGGCATTAACCTAGAGACAGAGTGATATATATATATATATATATATATACACACACACATACATAGAGAAACAGTGGGCAGCATCGGAACACAACATAGACATGAATCACTTTAGTCAAGTGAAAATGAGCTCCATTCGTCTCCACAGAAACCCCCGACCCGCAGTTATTGTGTCAAATTGGGGCAGGGGAGACAGCAAGGTGGCGGCCTGACTGAGTGTGTGTGTGTGTGCGCGTGTGTGTGTGTGTGTGTGTGTGTGTGTGTGTGTGTGTGTGTGTGTGTGTGTGTGTGTGTGTGTGTGTGTGTGTGTGTGTGTGTGTGTGTGTGTGTGTGTGTGTGTGTGTGTGTGTGTGTGTGTGTGCGTGAGCCGATGCAGGCTGCTGCGGCAGCTAGCCTGGGAGGCTACATTATTTAGCTTCACACCTCCGCGGTGTCGGAGAGGTAAAGTGCGGTGAATGAAGATGAGACAAAGATGGGAGAACGTGAGGGAGAGGCGTGGCGAGAGGAGAGGAGAGGGGAGAGAGAGAGAGAGAGAGAGAGAGAGAGAGAGAGAGAGAGAGAGAGAGAGAAATTAAATAAGGGGGCAATTAGGGACGGCAGACCAATGGTTGATAATGTAATTAAGTGTGCATAATTTGATCACTGGAAATGGATGGGATCCTTTTTTAAATGTAAGAAATGCTGTTAGAACCGGCTGATAATGATATATAATCCCTCCATAACTTGAGATGTTTGTGATGTTAATATAATAAACTGATAATGATATATAATCCCTCCATAACTTGAGATGTTTGTGATGTTAATATAATAAACTGATAATGATATATAATCCCTCCATAACTTGAGATGTTTGTGATGTTAATATAATAAACTGATAATGATATATAATCCCTCCATAACTTGAGATGTTTGTGATGTTAATATAATACCCTGTCATAGCATAGGCTGGTGTGAGTGGATTAGAGTGAGTAGATTTACTTATTAGTTTCTGATCACTCGATTCACATCTCAGGGTAAACTTGGCAAACCTTTTTTTATAAGGTTTGAACATCCAATCAAATCCCAAACCCACAAATCCCAAAACCCCAATTTCAGTTGGCCCTTCCACTGGGTGTGAGGTGTGTAAGTCTGTGTATGTGGCAGTGACATTTGCTTAATAAAGTTCAAGATAATAACCTGAACAAAAATGACAAATGTCCTTATGTCCTAAGGCATGTTGTTAGACTATCAGCATCTTATTACATCATCCATTTTCATTGCTGTTTTTATTGCATTGCACACTGTTATTGCGCTATGCACAGTTAAATACTATGATGGCATCAATAATGAAGACCAGCGAGATGCATAAAAGACAGAATGAAAAGTGAGGGATGAGAAGTGGAAGAAAAAAAAAAGAATGGAAAATGAAAAGTAGAAATTGAAGCCTGTTTAATGTGGCACTTGGGAATGATGAATGGAGGGTGGTGATGGAGTATGGAAAATGTCTTGCCACTGGCACTGACTGCTGAATGACTGGCTGGTGGACCGACTCTTACAGGGTTGGACAGTTGGCACACTTGCTGACCGCATGATTGGCTGATTGGTTATTGGCTGGGTGGTTAACAAGATAATCGGTTGATCGGCTGTTTTATTGGCTTGCTGGCGATTAACTAAATGGCTGGTTGGTGCTGCTGGCTGAGTGGATATTTGACTGTAAAATGTATGGTCGCTGATTGGTGGGCTGGTTGGCTCTTAAGTGGCCGTTTTTATCATTGGCTGGGTATCTGTAAAATGCCTGGTTGGTGATTGGCTGGCTGAATGAGGGACAGTGAGGGGCAACAGGAGTGTGGTGCCGGCCGCCTACCAGAATGAGAAACGCTGTGCAGTGAGGAGAAGTCTGTCTGGTGTCAGATTACAGGAGCTGGTGTGTGACGGTCTCCTTAGGAGAGCAGTGGGGCGCCACAACCAGAGGTCTAATCGGACGTGATGCAGACAGGGGAGGGGCACGGAGGCGACGCCCCCACACTGCCCGTCATTTTCACTCTTTTTGCACTTAACTTTTCAAGCTGCTCACGCTTTTCACGTCGGCCTACTGCATCTACGCAGTCTCTGAGGGGAACCTGGGCGGAGTGACTTGAAGCACACACACACGCACACACACACACACACACACACACACGCAGATGCACACAAGTACAACGCGGCGCGAGTGCGGCATCACTACGACAACAAGAAACAGATGAACGACAAAACAAATCACACTGTAAACACACCGAGACAGGGGACATTAACAATTCATCATAAACGTGCATCTGGGGAGAAAGAAAACAGTTCTGCTGAGCTGTAGCAAACACCAAGGGAGAGAACGAGATGGAGAGTGAGAGAGAGAGAGAGAGAGAGAGAGAGAGAGAGAGAGAAAACAGTTCTAACAGAGACAGACAAGGAAGTGACAACAATCAAGACAAAATCACAAAACACACACACACACACACACACACACACACAGACAGACATACAAAGCCCACCATAGTTGGACCAGCGAATAGAAAAAAAACCTTTTTCCCCACAAGGAAACTCCTCAGGTTGTTTGAAATAGCAATCTATCCCCAAGGCTTTCCTTGTGAAGACAACATGTTGCAAGCGGGGAACAGAGGGACAACAGAGGGACAACAGGACAGGACAGGATAGGAGGTTGTATGTGTTCACCCCCCCCCCCCCCTCTCTCTCCCTCTCCCCCACCCCCACCTTTACCTCGTACTCCTCCTTGAAGCCGTAGCCCTCGGAGCACTTCATCTGGGTGATGTGCTGCAGGAGGTCGGCCACGCGGATGGCGGGGTGCAGCTGTCCCGTCTGGTAGGGCGCGTCGGCCGGCTCCCGCTTCCTCAGCGACGAGTGGGTGTGGGACTGGACCAGGCTGCTGGTGTCACTGCCCATGTTCTGGCTCTCGTCTGCTTAAGATAGAGAGAGGCGCGGGAGGGAGGCATGGAGGGAGGGTGTGTTCACAGATAAAAGGCAGGAGTCAGGATGGGTTGTGGGTGTTTCATCAGTGGATCATTACACGTGTGTATGTGTCAGACTTATATGGGTGACATAATGCCCCGTCACGGTAAAAAAGGTCTTAATGCTACACCGATATCGCTATGTGACCTTTAACAAGGGGGCCCTAAACATTAGCTGCCGCTAAACGTAGCCGCTAAACGTAGCCGCCGTTGTAATTGCTCAGAGGCATGCCCATGGGGGTGACGGAGGCTGCCTCTCATGCACTCTGAGCCCTGCTGTAGCAGGGCGTAGAGTCTCACAGTCCAGCACATCGCTCTGTGAGGAGTGCACTCCCGACAGATGGCTTAAGACTCGTTTACCGCTGTAGACCATTATGTCAAGCCCATCCAGATTGGTAAACAACCCCTTGTGAAGTCAGTGATCTCTCGTTTATGGATGGTCACAACAAACACGAGTAATAGGATGAGTCAATGCAGTGGGAAGGTTCGGGGGTCCATCTGTCTCAATATGTGTGTGTGTGTGTGTGTGTGTGTGTGGCCAGGGGAAACCTGTCCCTCTTTAACTGGCCTCTTAACTGGCAAAGTATGGCCTCTTGGTAGTGCACTTACTATATTAGGGTTTAATGGGGTTGTGCCGTTAAGATAGTACACACTAAGCGATGGGTGAGCTCCGCAGACGCCCGGGGAGCACACAAACTCATAAAGAGGCCGTACCGGCGGGGGCCGAAGAGTTTTTATTCCCCTTCTTTATTGTGTCGAGAGGGAGCGGGGAGGTCATCTTATTTCTACGAGCTCTTCCACACTAGAGCCAACGTTGAGTGGCAGAGGAGAGGCACAGATGCTGCGTGGAGGGTGTGTCAATATATATATATATATATATATATACATGGAGGGACGGGGGGAGGAGAGGGAGGAGGAGGAGGAGGAGGAGGAGGAGGAGGAGGTGGAGCCCTTTGGGGATGGTGGAGGTTATGGAGCGCTATAGGGCCTCTCATCCATGCAAACATGACACTTGTCTGGCGAGGCCCCCGGGGGCCAGAGCCTGTGTGAATGTCCGGCGTCAATGCATTCGAACGCCAATACACACAATGCAAAACGTTCCAATTATAAATGCATGCGTGTGTCTTGATGAAGGACCGGCAACACTTTCTTCTGCCATAAACCAGATTTGCCTCCTCAAAGGGAAGAGACTTCGGGACACTGCCTCATTAAGAGGGAAGAGTTGTCTAGACTGCACCCATGTACAATTAGCAGACTTCAGCACTGGTAAAACTCATGGGGAGTTTTTTTAATTTTTTTCCCTTTCGGTCTTTTTGAAAAATAATGCTGACCAGATCTAGCAGATCCACTGCCTGCCGACCACCTTAAGTAGGGCAAGCGTCCAGGCACCTCTGATCTGGCCTCTCCCAAGACCGCACTCAGTACTCACATCACTAATTCAGCCCATATACTCAGAGAATACATCGATAGATCCAGTACGACTAAACAACCAGGCAGAGAGCTGAGAGAGAGAGAGAGAGAGAGACAGAGACAGAGAGAGACAGAGATAATAGTGATGAGCATGGTTTACAGATGAACGACGGTTAGCAAGCAGCAAATACAAACAATGACAACAGCTATGTACATATGGCTTGTACACATATTGAACAAGACAGTACAAAAAGGAGGTATGCGGCCAAAGGGATCCTCAGACGAAGTGACACTGAACATAGCTCAACACTATTCCTTATCTAAGTGTTCTCCATGCAGAGGTGGACATGCAGGATTGTAGACTCTGGCAGGTCCTTTTTATCAACGGCCAAAACAAAGACAAATACATTGAAACCAAGCTCATAGCCGTCATCTTCTGAACATCACTAGCATTTCTCTCTCTCAGTGAGCCAAACTGGACTCACCGTAGGCCAAACGGGCTAGCGCATGGCCACTAAGAGGCAGAGCGAACAAGGACTAACTCGCTCCATCACACACACACACCAATGTGCACATTGTGTGACACATGCACTATGGGCTATTCAACAAGAGCCAGCCCTTCCAACAGTAGCAAGAAACCTTCGCTGCTTTTTGCAAGGGCCACTGACTCAACACAAACGCGAGACAAAGGACATGGCAAAGGACTAGCGGGTTGGAGACTTTGACAGTCGGCTACTTTGTTACGCAACTCTTCCACTGGTAGATATGAAATAGACCTGTAGAAAGATCTGTTCCCTGATCAAAAGACTTATTGAAAACGCCTATACTGTTATGAAATGTGCTTAATTATTGTTTCTATTTTACAAATGTTTTAAGCCCTTGATAGAATCACATGACTTAGTGACAGAATCAACTGCATATTGGATAATGATAATTACAAATAAACATTGAGTAGTAAATTCAATCTGGTGCAATAATATTGTTATAATTGTTAAACTAGTTCCATTTTAAGACAATACTTTGTCATGCTCCCGTCATCAAATATATAAAGTGTATTCTTGCATCGCTTACAGAAATCATAACTATTATAATACAATCGCTCGACTGGTACAATTAATATACAGACCCTGCAATCGGGGAAACGAATATTTAGATTTATATTAATGCAATTATTATTTTTTTCTTCTTTTTGAGTACTTCTTTCGAAGCACGTCAACATGGATATGCTCAACACATCCTGCTAAACACCTTGTGACTCACGAAGAAGCAAGTTGAAGTTTGTGCCTCAGACACGGACAAAACTAATTGAATCACCTTCACATCCTCCGTGTTCCTGTGATGTCACCGGAGATTCACTGGCATAACACCTTCAACACTGGGAAGGACTTATGTTTATGTTTGAATGCATCACCGAAAAGGTGTGGCGGTTTAAAGTTTGATTCGCAAAATGAAATGCATGTTCCTCAAAGGAAATAGTTAAAGTTGTCATCACTAAACATCTGAGCCAAAGACACAATATAATCAGAGTAATAATCATCATAATCTCTAAATGTGGCTTCTGCACTGCTGTTGGGATTAGTATTAATCCAGTCTCCAAGACTGGAGACTAGAGATTTTAAGATGACTGGAGCTTGGAGCTCAATCATCTTAAAATCTCTCGAATATCCTCGTTTCTTCTAACAGAAACATAATTTCCCTTACTAGAAAATAAAGTTAGAAAAAAAAGGCTTTTCTGTATCATCTCATAGTACACGTGTCTAAGCATGTCATTAAACTCTATCTAGTAGTGACGCTTCGGATGTTTTCAAAACATTATAAACATACATTTTGGCATGGCTTTTGGAAATTTGATTAACTAAATGTTCCCAATTCCTGACATTGGAGCCGCTGTTGTGTTGATGAAACTCCACAGAGCCTCACACAAAACAGGACGGGCTGACGCACCGGGGGTGAATCAGGAGTGAGCCATCCTTTGGGTTTTGGGGTTCGGACATCTGTTGACTCTCGCTTCCGTGGATGGCCCTTCTTCCTTTCCTTAGTTTCCAGGCACAGAGAGAATGTAACCAGAGCGACCCTTGGTGAACTCTGGCTGCGATTGGTTGATCTTGGTCTCCACGACGATGGTGCACTTCCTGCCGTTCATGCTGCACTGGATGGGGCTGGCGACGTTCACCTGCAGCTTTCTCTTCTCACTGAAGGACACACAGAGAGACAGATCATTATGTTACACAGTGGACTTGTAGAATATATATATAACGTCACAGCAGCGGATCATCACGAGAAAAAGAACATAACAACATCAAGTCCTCTGCATCTCGCCGTGTGCAGTGTGGAGAAACACGCGGGGCAGTTACCTCTGGTTTCCATGGAAACCCCCCCCCCCCCCCCCCCCCCCCCCCCCCCCCCCCCCCCCTTTTTGGCCCCCCCCCCC
>OOFB01005980.1:6841-23992 GCA_900323305.1 Trachyrincus murrayi
CCCACCCCCCCCCCCCCCCCCCGCCCACCCCCACCCCCTCCTCATCCACCCAACCCTCTCTGTTTTTTTCATCATCATCTTCTCCTGTCCTCACTGCCCTTCTCACAGATATTTCAACGAGAGTTACCCATTTGGAATCGCTTTGAAAGAAAGAAAGAAAGAAAGAGAGAGAGAAAGACCCTGGACTGAATTATGCTTGGCGTTGTGGGATGTTTGTGTCCGCTCTGTGACTATTGAACTGAGCCCATGCTAGGAGCTGCCGATCGGTCTGGCCGGTATCTATAGAAGGAGGTGGAGTTGGTCTAGTGGAGTCCAACACACACAGATGATGAAATGATGATTGGAGGTGTGGAGCACTTTGGCCAAAGAAAAGACTCACGAGGCTATTGACGTATGGAAGCAGATGGTGAGCACATGGAAATTGGGCTAGGCATGAGGGCTAGGTATGAGGGCTAGGTGTGGGCTAGGCATGAGGGCTAGGTATGAGGGCTAGGTATGAGGGCTAGGTGTGGGCTAGGTATGAGGGCTAGGTATGAGGGCTAGGACAGGCCTTTATAACTACCGTCCTCACAATTAATGTATTCTTTGTATTGCACTTTTATACAATACGATCATTGCCTTTCGTTTTTTTCTAATTGTCAGAAAGTTCAAAGGTCAGAAGCTTATTGCAAGTCGCTTGGGTACATAGCTTGCGTTAAATCAAGTAATGTCTACCACTACGTCATCTATTAGTGATTTGAGAGTAGAAATTAGTAATAATAATGATGATGATGATAATAACACAAGGAGGAACGTGTCAAACTCATTTGCGGACACCCTCCGTCAACTCGTCGACTTCCTGTGGCCTGCTCATCTTGTGGAACCTCTCTGTTTCCACCAGGCCATGGGAGAAGGCCGGCAGGCTATTGACTCCTCGGGAACGGTGACACGGGGACCACAGTTTTCCACACTCAATGCCGTGGGTCCCTGCTCTCTGAGGCCCCTGATGAGACGAAGGAACAACAGGATGAGGGGCTCTTCCCTGGAAGCCTAGTGGTATCGCCCAGGTTAAATCTGGGGGTGGGGGTCCCTCCTCCTCTCGTTGTCTGGTACTGGAGAACCGGAGGAACCGGACAGCTGAGAAGTTCCCATGTCATATTGTTCTATTGTCCTTGGCACTCGTGTCATTCTTGTTCCATTCCCATGTTTGCTGGCGGTACCCTGGTAGTGTGGTGGTGTCGCCTGCATGCCACTGCCCATAGAGGTCCTTTTGTCCTTTTTTAATATAATATATTGTAATAGAAAGGACAGAATATCAGAATAAGACACCACAATGGACTCAATCCTTACACTTTACCGAAGAGTTAATTTCTCATTATCGAGAGTTAATTGTTTTGCCAAACAGCCAGCCGTTTCTCTTAAAGGTGAGCCCTGCAGAGAGTTTTGAATGGCTCCAATAACGTCCAAGTGTAAGGAGATCCTCCTGCATGGCTTTATTTAGTCTGCGGAGGTGATATCAGTCACAGGGATGTGAAAGGTATTCCAATCCGCCGTGCCAACACCCTCATAGTTTGGGTGTCGTCGAGGGGTGACTACCGCCTCGGCCCAGACCCGACAGAGGGAGGCTGGCTGCCTGGCTGGCCCGGTACCTCGGCGTATCTGAGTTATGGTGTGGAATCTTGGGCCTTGACGCAACCACGCAGCCATGTGGGTACCGGGACAATCGGACGGGCCGAGGGGCCATTTGCTTCAAGTTGAACATTGCTTTACCTCATTGGCCTAATGTTCTGTCAGCGACTCCATACAGAAGGTCAGCTGCTATTATAAACCCCCTGGAAAATAAAAAGCCTCCAACACTCACCGAGTCTCAGTCACTGAGTGTCACTCAGAAAATATGACCGGTGGGGTTAATGCCAAGAAATGGTCTCTGGCCAGATTCATTCAATGACAGAACAGCAGCACCTGGCATATTGTGCTTAGCGTGCATGCGCCAAACACACTTTTCTCCCATTAGCTGTTGAATAGCAATGCTTTGCGTGTATTGTGAATTGTGGCTTAGGATTTATTATTTCCTGTCGAGGAGGAAACATGTGAACGTATTAAACACTTCATACCCCGAGCATTACATGCGACAAAGCAAGCAACAGGAAGCGGCAAGAGGGAAGACTGTGGGGAAGCTAAAGGGAAGTCTGTTGGGGCACTTTATTAAGTGAGAGACAGCACCCTTTTTTTGTTTGTTTATTTTTTTATTTCGTTTTATCTGGGGGTCATTGTGCAGACCCTGAGGACTGTTACCGAGCGCTTAAGGTACTTTAATTCCAGATAACAAGACGTGGATTTCTCCTCGGCCTTGGCAAGACAAACTCAAACCAGAAGGGGCTTTCTGGGCCAATAAATCAAGACGTTAGAGGACAGGGTTGCACACCCGTCTGTGAAACTCTAGCCTGATCTCCTGACTGTGGTCTGCGATGATAGACATAAACAGTGACACAAACATCTAAATATCATCCGTTTGATTGGTGCTGAGAAAGTGACGTTTTTCAGGGAGAATTCAAACAAACGGGGAGTCGTAGTCGGTTTTAAAACAGAAAACACTTGTGGGTTTGGTTATATTTTGAGTTTTTACCCAGTTGGTTAATGACCACAATTTGTCAGGACAAATCATGGCTGAGATACTTCCTTTGAAAATAGTGTTTAAGAAACCGCAGAAATAAAACGATCAGCTTTTATTTTCAAATTAAAAGGCAAGGATGGTTTTACTGCATATTATGGGCATTCCTGACCAGTTTTCAACTTTCAAGGAATTCGATATTACTGTGACCACAGACGGATTCATTTCCCAGTGAAAGTACTCTGAGCATATTATAGTGATTGGACATTGTGTGTGTTGGAAATTAGCCTAACATCCATATATATACAGTAGCAGTCGGCTATCGGTTCGCCTCAGTTGATAAATGGGCAGACAACCCGGGATGGGCCATTGAGTTTTCGTATCCACTGACATCAGCCAATGACCGAGTCTGTCAGACAGACATCAAAACATGTACTTAGGCAAACTGCACACTCCCTGTTCCCCACATCCCAACCCAGAGAGCCCTTTATGTTGTCCACACAATGGAAATCCAAACACACAAGAAAGATTTTCCCATGCAAATGTGAAATCCATACAGGAGAAGGGAGGAAAAAAAGTACGCAGTTCGAGATCCACCAAGAAACCCAAAGAAAACAACACTCTGTGAAGTGCTTCTGAGTTGCCAGTCTGACAGCCTGCTGCCTTTCAATTAGGCTGCCAACAGCATATCAGCCTGACAAATATAGAGGGATGTGACCTCTCCATTGCAGATGAACCCGACCGTACCCCTCATTTATGGTCACACTGCGCTAACACGAACAAAATTGCGGCTAATAAAAATATCAGGGTCATTAAAATCGTATTTCTTTTTGTTGCATAAACTTAACGGAGAATGAAACACTCTTTTGCTTACAGTGACCCCAGTGAATGAGTATTCATTCGTTTTTTACCTTTCGAAATAAACCAAGAAAACCTAATAGCACTACTATCACTGTCCTAAAGTTAGATGATTTAGGGTGCTAGGGTTAATATCAGTAGTTAGGGTTAGGGTTAGGGCAACCAACATTGCTCATTTTGGAATATTTAAATAACCAACATGAGCAACTGTACTTTTCTTACAAATACATACCGAATATGGGATTTTGATGTAATTTTGTATACATTTAATTGTATATTCCCCCCAAAAGAATTATTGACACAAGTTCTGAATGTATGGCATAAAGACAGAAGCGCCACTAGACGTCAAGGCAACACAATGATTATCAGAAATGTAAAATAATAAAGTTAAGAAAAGTAAATAAAGATATGAACAAATGACACACTGTTGTCGGCAACTGCATTTCAGTTGTATTTTGACAATAAACGGTAGTGTGCTCGCACAAATCAAAATGTCGCGTTGACGGGGATGCGGGGAAGGCCAACTATCTGCAATTATATTCAATCACAGGGCGGGACAGTGTTTGGAGTAGCTATTATCAGTTGGTAGATAATATGCACTTGTGTGTGGTATCTGCTTATTGACTGTCTAATGCATATACTGTCAAGCAATTGTCTGGTAAATAAATGATCAATGCGGGGGGGAAAGAAAAACACCCAACAACTTTCAAAGCGTTCACCATCGCTTACATCTACTCCAAAGCTTTACAGAGTCCATTAATGACTCAATGTGTTTTTTCCCCTTTTGCCATATTTGAAGTAAACATGTGGCCGACAGATAGCATCTGCCTCTGGGTCTCTCAGGGCCGAGGACAGGCTGTGGGAAAATATATGAAAGTGGCACTGAAATGATGATCACTGTTCAGATGGGGACTCTTAATTGTTGCTGTCTGAACTTCCTCCTCCTCCTCACGCTCCTAGGGACACTGTTGTCTGATGTTGTCTGACGCATGTGGTTCACAGTGAATAACCATCTGTAGGCTACAGACTCTTTGTACCTTTGAATGCGGATTCTTTCCGACAGAATTGGCTCGATATTTTAAAATTGTTAACATTCAAAAATCAGCATTATTATTCAAAATGAAAAGTGTGACTGGTAGCATTGGTTGCAGGGGGGGGGCTCTCCTACACTAAATTAACGACTATAAAATCCTGGATATGACTACAATAGCAACTTAAAGTCCAGTTGCTATCGTGTTCATAGAACATAAGAAACCATCGATACATCATCAACATATACCAAAATGACATGTATAAGTGCATTCACTGCATTCACTGCATACAGTGTACACTAATTCCTGTGGCAATACTTGTCGTGAGATCACACAGCAAATTGCTGAAGGCCGGGGGAAATGACACAGACCTCCACCGCAGATAAAAATGTCATCAACTTTAATTAAACTTTTTATTTTTTGTTCAACTCAAACCTTCAAGGGGAGTTGCGTGAATCAGCCCCATGTGTACACTGCGATCGGCCAAAAGAATCCAGCAAAGCACTGTAATTAAAAAGGATCGCTCAGTTAAGATTCATCTTTGACAAATTGTAAACCAGCAGCTCTTTTGCCCTCCGGACACATTACACTTGGTGATGGAGTCTGTCTCTGTCTCGCTCTCTCTCTCTCTCTCTCTGTCTCTCGCTCTCTCTCTCTTACCAGAGACATTTACGTGCGCAGCGCTCGTGCCAAAGACAACTCCGTAGCTCGGAGCGTGTGCGAGAGAGGGTCTGTCAGATCAGTATGGGAACTCCAAACAAATTCCATTATGAATGTTTTATTTTGAAGGAAAAAAGAAAGCTCCTAAATGGACATAATTAATAAAACGTGTGTGTGCTGCAGCGTAATGTGTGCTCTGCCAGCGGGAGGGGGAGGCGCCCCCACCCTTCTTTTCTTCTACAGATCCCACTAAGAGAGAAGCTAAGGAAAAAATACATACATACATAGGACTTTTATTTTCTCAGCCTAAACCAAGTGAGGAAGCAGAGTGGAGTATTTGGCAGTGAACGATAAATGGCTAATATTAACAGTACAAAGGTACCTACAAAATATGACATAGGTGACGAAAACAGCAAATATGCCAACAGAACTCCTTATGAAGCAATTATCCACTTGACAGACCGGATTAAAGAGAATTTGGAAATAACTTTTTACGGATGAATCCTATTAGGTCGTCCATTAATCTAATTGCTAACGTAAGGAATAATAATGTGCTTGTGCAGATTATACATTATTTGAACTCTTACTGAAGTGTAATTGAGTTTCATCACACTGTATGGAACACTGAAGGCATCCCTTGTGTTTGGGCTTCACGCTCTACCCATACAGCCACATATTGTTTCAATTGAGGAGGCATTTATAGCATATACATTTCTTACAGTACACGGTGGACGTGGAACGTACCAGTGTAAATCAGGGGAGAAAAAGCCATTTCTAGACAAACAAACTCAAGAGATTGAGGAATGTGGCCTCCGACTTGGCGCAACTATGGAAGACAGTCACGAAAAAAGCAAATTTGGGCAATAAACAACAAGTCACGCAAATGTACACATGCAACACAGTTGGTGATTCACCGAAACCGTTTGGGCCGAAATGCTACTCCCATTAGCACCAGGCTACATATGGCATTGTTCCTTGCCGAGGAGGTGGGACAATAAACACAGAGGTCGAATCTAAACACGGGTTATCGATACCATCCTCAAACATGACGCAACTGTGGGGGGGAATCCAAGCTAACCAATCGCGCCGCCAGCTTCATTTGCACATTGAGACAATGGAAAGGTCTCCCCTCTCTTTCTCTGTCTCTCTCCCCTCCCTCTCTTCCTCTCCCCTCTCTTTCTCTGTCTCTCTCCCCTCTCTTTCTCTGTCTCTCTCCCCTCCCTCTCTTCCTCTCCCTCCTTACGTCAGCTCCGCTTCTCCCATTAAAAACAACAGACGAACGGAGGCTTTGCACAAGAGCCACTAATGACCGAAGGAATGAATATGGAGTCATGGCGTTTGGCCCGGGGGTCGGAAGGGACACACGTAAGACTGCTCACATACCGCGGGATCCCGCGGCTAATGTTAGCAAAAGATCATCGCCCTTGTCGCCAAGGCGTGCCCACAAGCCTCCTTCCTCTTAATGGAGGCCCGACAATAACCGGTCACTGAATATTAACCCCCTTTGCACCTGGCAAGCCAGGAAAAGGGGATTTGCAGAGTTAACATGGTTACATGCGGTGCAGTACGTGAGAGGAAATACATGACAGACGCGCAGGTTTCTGATGGGTGGGGTCAGGGGGGACGGTGCTGGGAAAGGTTTGCTGCTGTCATATTCTCTGTAGATGTAGAAAGACAGCGGAGGTGTTCTCATGCTCACTGCACTGTCACGTCTTGCTTTATGGTGAAGCACCTGTAAGCGCTCTGTCACGGGGAAAGTGTCAGCGATTCCTCACTTGTGTCTCACAAAACCATGCTGTGTCCAGGAGCACGTATTTAGAGTCTGTAATGGATGTCAGTTTCCTGGACATGAAATCTAATTCAATGAAATGGCCAGGCAGCACTGTACTAATACCGCAGACTGTAGGCCTGTAGAAAGTCAGATTATTGAATGTATTTAGGAACGTACACAGCACAGTACAGTAGTCGGGAGGACTGCATTCCTTTTAGGCTGTTGAGAAGTATGCAGCTATAATGGGAGTAGAGGTTTAAGTCAATGCAGTCATAACATTGTAGACTCATTTTAACACAACCTATGACAATTGCAATGTTGTTACCTCATGTAATGGATATGTCATTCACTATTACACTATTGCCTGTAAAGACTTTAATACTCTTACTTAACATGATGTCTGACACAAACCTTTGGTACTGAACTTTTGCCCTAACCTTTGACTTTAAATACATTTCTAAAGTGAATATAAACTGCAGATTCTCCTATTTCCTGTATTGCATCCAACTCCTATAGTACTTATTGAGTTGCCGTGCAACTTTTGACTCACAGTTAATATCCGAGTCAGGTATGTGACTGGCAGGTGTTTTGGCTATTAAACTGTCCTGGCAACACATTCCAGGATCATTTTTAAAAGATTCATGTCGTGTTCATGGTGGACTAAGCAGGGCCGCGGGCCTCGGGGGGTTCAAAGAATGGCCGTCTACTAACCAAGACAGAGGGAGACGGAGAGTGACCCGAGCTGGCTTCTCGGTGTGAAATCACTCCCAGGTCACATGTGGTTCTGTTCATCCTCTTCACCTTAAGGTTTTTTTTACGAAGATGAAGCAGACGAAGCAGCACGCAAGCTGCACACACAAAAAAACAGGCCGCGCTTAAGGCCACCATCGCCGGTCCAGATGCAGGCTTTCATCTTTATTTTTTTTTCTTGGAGACGCGTGTTTCGGGGTAATGATTTCTACACTTGACAGAACGTCTGCGTATGATCACGGCATTCTGTTTCGCTCGCGGATAGCATCTGACACGAGCGATATTTCCATCCAAATCTGGAAAATATTCCAGGGAAGTGTTCTGTGGGTTTGCTGCTTGCGAGGACCGCAATGCTATTCCCTGTGATACTGACAACCGCTGCCAACTGTGACTCCTCCATATTGGATCTGCCTGGAGATTCTACTCTCCAACACCCCCCCCCCCCGCCCACCCCCCACATCACACACACACGCCCCTTACAATGTGGTGTGAGTTGCAAAATCATAATTGTCCTATTTATCTTGGTGTTGGAATGCAAAAAAAATCAGCCCAGAGTAAATACATCGGCTGGGGGGGGAGGGGGGCTCAGAAGTTGACAGTAGAGGGTCCACCGCCCCATGGAGATCAAATGAGTGGTCATTACGTGCCGATTCATCCCTAGGCCCTCGCTGATAAGGAGGAGCACAGTGAGGCTCTCCAGAGCTCTCGTGGCTGTCCCTTCCACAGATAAATGGCTTCCTCTTTTCAAACACCCTCCGACCCCCCTGTGCTCCTCATTTGGATAAGCAGCGTAGACACATTAGCAAAAAAAAAAAAATGCCACCATCCACGTTAGCTCAAGGTTCCCAGAAGAACATCTCTTGGTTGAGGAAAGTCTGCTGTTTCACTGTCTACTCGCCAATGGATGCACCATCACAACTCTGGCGACCTAGTCATATTCGCGTGCTTATTATTGTTTAAACATTGTTCATAGGAATCTTAAACATGTCATTTGATCTAAATCCCATAATTGTTTTGTTCCTTCAGAAGAGAAGACTACACGATTCATCTAGTGGTGTGTCCTCACTTGATCTGAGTTGTAATGAGGCAGCGCATTCGGGAAAGATTCACAAATCGTGAAATGGTGCTGTCAAATCCGTGTTGGAATGATCTATGTATCTATATTTATTTCTCAAGCTGGAAAGAGGGACATAATATTCTGAACATGCACGTGTTTTGAATAACGGCATCTTTGAAGGCGGTATGTGAATCGTTTTCGAGGCTCACAACACAGGACAAATACATGGTATTGCTTTAGACCGAACAATGACTATCAACTGCAGATGACAGTGGAATTTTTGAAATTGGTAAAATATGTCAGAGTATTTGTAGTCTGCTGCTCGCAGGGATGCTTGGATTTCGGTGTATTACGTAATATGTGCAGCGAATACAGTGCTGGTGAACTCCGTGACTAGGTTTTTATCTTGAACTCCGGACAAGGTTGGCTAATTTTCATGTGACTGAAGTGAAATGAACTAAAGGCCTTGGTGTCCTTGATCATCAATTCAAACAGACCAATTACATGTGATAACTTCATACCATAGTAGTTATCGAGCTTTACCTCAGGTTGGCATGGAGACAGGAAGCCTCTTTTGTTTGCAAATATATAGTGGGAGATGATGGATTGCGAGGGAAAAATTGCTCCAAAATGTTAATTTCCATTTGCCATTTCCTTTTGTATCATGGCTTGGATGAGAAGTTTCAATCAACAAGTGGGAAGTAAAAACAAAAGTCGGAAATGGTTAAAGATAGATAGTAAATAACTCATGGAACAAATTAGTTCAAACAACATACCAAAATTCATAACCAATGAATATCTGTCTCCACAAAAATTATTTATACAGATGCCTTGCCATCCATTGAGCAGCTGTCGTTATTTAATAAAAAAATATCAGGTAATGCACAGACAACAAACGCAGACACACATCGGACCTTCATGTGTGTCTACGCTGATGGAACCTGGCGAGGCTGCCCCATCACGTAGCGGCGTCTCCTTGTTATCTCAGCTGGCCAAACCGAGTGGCCAGGCTCACTGTCATGTGCCTCGGCCTGTGGTCTCTGGTATCTCCGGACAGGCAGATAGATGTGACTGCTGTGGGCTGCATCCGTATTAATGAAAAGTGACATCATCGCGTGGTCTGCTAAACGGCAATCAGGCCTCTCTCTCTCTGTAGTGAGGAGAGAGCCCCCCCCCCACCCGATGCAATCCAGATGTCCGTTTGATTAAAGACTTAAACACGATTGGAGAGAGGGGAAAGGGGGGGGGGGGGGGGGGGAGGGGGGCGGCGAGGCAGGGATATAGCAACAGGTCAAACCCGGATTCTAAAACAAAGGATTTTTATAAATTTCATTTAAAATAAAAAACACATGTCTGGAAAGTCCCCCCCCGCCCCCCCCACCCCCCCACACACACACATACACACACACACACACACACACACATGCCCCATGCTCTCTCCTGTGGCCCGTCTCCCTCAAGTGCTTCAAGCAGAAGCACTTGATAATCTGCATGAGAATTCTTTTGTCTAATTGGTTCTACTATTCATCGCGCAGGACGTCGCAGGTTCACCGCGGTAATGCGGTGGCCGGGAGGAAAGGTTCAGATACTTGGAAGGGGGAAAATGCAGCTCGGGGTCTCTCCTCTCCCGGTAGGAAAATATACAGTGAAGTGAGTCAAGGAATATAGCCCCAGATGACTCCATTTTCCTGTTGTACCGCAGTGCGCTGCGACCGTGGGAAGTCTGTTGACTTGTTGACCACGGTGGCAAGGTAACGGGCCAGCTAATTTGAGTTTTTTTCATAGCTCCATAAGGGCAGAAGATGTCAAGATGACGTGCAGCACACCGCAGGAAGAAGAACGATGGACGACGGACGCCAAGCGTTTTTGTTACCGTTGTTATGGAATTCCCATGTATTTATGTATTTGTGCTTTCCATCACAGACTATTATTAGACACGGTAACTTAAACGATACTGCGGTTAGGAATTGACGCCAAATTTGGTTACACCCCGTGTTGTTTTCTCTAATGGATTGCATCTTCATTTTTTATGAGTAAATTGTGCACTCAATACAGGCTGTTGTGACTAAATTCCCCGTGGCTTTGTATTAACTGCTGCCAATGACAAATGAGGGCCTACTCCTTGATAATCACCAAAGCAATGAATAAATGCAACATAAAAATTTATATCTGCAATAAAAAACGTGAGAAAAATCTAATAAATAATGAACCACACCTGTCAGACACGATGTTGAATAACGTCTGAACGGTTTCATTCTGCGTGCTCTTGGGGTTTGTATTATTTTTTTTTTGGACTTGTTTTGACCACAAGTCAATGCCAGGCGGTTTGGACTGACTGCAACTTGAACTGCCACAGAGAAATGACTCACCTGACGCTGTCTGGGCGTCACCGGCCTCGGCTCACATTTTCCCCCAGCCGCCAGGCCACGGCAGAACCTAAAGCACCCACCCGGGGCTCCGCTCTGGCCCGCTTGGTTTTTTTTTCGGTTTTTAACTGATGCAGGACGGATGGAAATGATGGAACATGAGAATCGACGACTCGTTTTTATGCGCTCTATAAAGACTAACCTACCCAGGCAACGAAGCGGGGGGCAAGTGGCTGCACTGCCCCTAGTGGACGCCCCGCTGTGCATGCGGCTTTCCCGCCATAATTGTACAATCGTCCTGTGACTGTGTCATCATGACGCGGCCTAAACCTCACCGGGAGCAGTGTAGGAATGTGCTCTCGTTGCTCTGATGTGTTAAGACCAGAAAGACAAACATAAAAGGGCGCAGACGTCGGGGCTTTTCTTTCGACCGCCAGAAGACCGCACCGCGGGGACGACCTCCCCTTTTTCCTCTCTACTCTGCGTGTCAACGCTCCCCAACGCTTCCCAGCGGACGCCAAATATTAGACCGGGAGGGAGAGGAAGTCATCGCCTGCGGTCTGTGCCGCTGCTGCTGCGCGTCAGAGTAGCTATGATGCTAGCCGTTGGTGTAAGCTTGATGGGAGCCACACATGCAGGCTCAGGGCGGAGGACCATTAAGGACCTGGGGGTGGGGGAGGGGCAGTGGCAGAGCAGCCGTAAATTTAAAAAAAATAAAAACACATGGAGAAACTCTGGGAGAGGTAGAAGGAACAAGGGTGACCTAACTTTTAGACAAACAGCGAAACAGGTTTCTGTTCCAATGAATTGTTTGTTTATTTATTTGCCTTCCTGTCTGACGGGAGAGGTTGAGTTTCTTCCAGGCAGGGAATAATTTCCCCATTCTGAGGGGAATACCACTTACTTCATGACTGTGTTGTTGTGGTCGGCTACAGTTTAGTCGGTATTTACACCTTTGACTTAATAGCTTGACAGAGGAAAGGTATACACCACAATGAGCTTGTTAAATTAAGCTTATCTCTCAATAGATATATTTTATGATGCTATTGACGTAGAAAACTCACATGACAGCAGTACGAAACCTGCTTAAAATGAGCAAATTAAGGTAAATAAATCGAAACCAGACGTTTTTCGTCTGTACTCAACCCTCTTTTCATGTATGTATTATCAAATGAAATAGTGTTATAAAAGAAGTCTGGATACGGAATAAAAAATAAAGTTGTAAATTGGAGCAATGTTAATGACCTGTTGAATTGCACTGCTGAATTGCACCGCTACAACCGAGCACAAACAATAAGGAATAAACAACACCCGCAAACCATCTTCCCCCGTCTACATCAGATACGTGTCAGTCGTTGAATCAACATCAACAAATATAGCACAGTACATTGTAAATGAGTGCAAATTCACCATGATAAATATTTTCATAGCAACAGTGATTCAGAAAAAGATTAGCGTTACTGCTACGGCTAGCTTCCTATGGGGGTCCAAAGAGACAGAGAGAGAGATGCCACGGCCAGTAGTTTATCTAAATGCCATGTGTAGGCCTACAGGTTTTCCCTCCCTAACGGAGAAACAAAAAAATAGTTTTCTCTGTCTACTCGCCATGCCGCCCACTGCATGTGTTATTGTGAAAGGACACCTCACTGCAGGGAATCCGTGGCGATGAGCATGATTCATGGAAGCTGACGGTACTGAGCTGGACGGCCATTAAAAATCCTATCATCGTTGTGTCCTAGTGGGTGGACTGATAGCCCCCCTGCAAAGGTTACAGGTCTGCTATAATAATGAATAAGCACAGATGACTTCAGACTTTACAGTCTTTGTTGGAATGTGTCCCAATGAAGGAATTCAATTATCTTTTAATTTAGCTTAAAACAATAATATATGGTTTCAAGTTTGTTAGCAGATGTTTGTGCCTAAACAGAGACAGGCTAAGGTTTGCACATGCCTGTGATAAAGGAGCGTTGGTCTGAATAAAAAAAAAAAGGGCCTAGCGTGCAATGTTTATAAAACTTTAAAACTTTAAAAGCCCAGAATTTTTGTAGCTTAAGCGATAAATTTCCTCTGCGGATTGTTTCAACCTTTAAATGCACTTTAGATACACATTCTAGTTGCTTTGAAGACCAGTGCTGGAGATATGGCTTCTCCTCTCCTCCCTTCAATTTACTGATACATACCAGGTGTTATATAATACTTTGCATGGTGGGACAGGAAGAGCTGGAATGAAGGTCGGCTTGGAGTTTTTGTTGAAAGTTTAATATTGCAGTGCGGTTGTCGGCCATAAACAATGTTCATTTCACACCTCAAATCACGACTTCCATATTGTCCTTGAGATGATTTTAGAGGCTCTTGTAGCCTTTAAAGTCTCATGATAGTCTTATGATTTTAAGTTATGATTAACTTTTGTCACGAGATATTATACTGTATGTATTGCTAAACAATATGTAGATATTATATTTCTGCATGTAAGAATATGTATGCGAAAAATTATAGTTAGTAGATAGTTGGAGAGTAGATACAGATACAAAATAATTCTGTTTAGGAATGGCAATGCCTGATACTGAACAGCCAGCAATGTTAACATCAGTTACTCCACTTTGACTTCCTTGAATTCTAAATGTCTACATTTCTCAAAACCAACCAGATTTGCATTAAAACTCTTTGAAACGTCTTTATGGAAGGAGGTCGGTATTTACTCAAGAGATTAAGCTTATCTAATTAATCCATCGACCCTTAAGGCAGAGGACAAATGCACGGCTCGACGTTAAAACAACGTGGGGAAACTTAAGCTGATGTTAACATTTATATTGTTGTCAAGATTAAAAGCCCATGACGTCACAATTAATACGCATAACACCAATACACCCAAAAAACAGTCATAACAACGCACTGTCCTCATCGTACGCATATCCACTAGAGGTAGACTCCCTTGAACCTTGAACCTTGAACCTTTTGTCTCCAATAAAGTGGTTTGCTATGTGTTTCTTGATGATGTGACCGAACGTTAGCGTGGAGAAGGTTCCCCGTCCATTTAGTGCGAAGGACTCTTAAGACGGAGAACCAACTGAATGTCAACATTCCCATGAAGTTTGTGTCACTCTTTTTCATAATCACATTTAGAGCTTAAATCGGATTAAGGCTGTACAATACTAGCTTACCCCATGTGTGGTCTCCTACCGCTAACTCCCGCCCAAATCCGATTAATCACCATTTTGATTACAGGATAATACCTGTGGGATATTGTATCATTATTGTATGTTAATGTTATTAATATACCGCCTAAAAAGTACCTTTTTAGTAAGTCGAGAATGTATGCAACTTTTAGTTCAGATCAGAACAGAGTGTGTGCTACGTGTTTGTTCCACTTCGCCCGCCTATTCTGATGTTTAACTAAACGCCGTCCGCTGGACCAATAACAGCCCTCCGTGGGCCCTATAATGAGAAAATTGTGTTTTTTTCTTCTTCCTTCATCTCCAATACAATTAGTCAACTGTGCAGAGGTTAGCGTATGTATAGCAGCTACCAGCGCTGAATTGTTAGAGCCCTAATGGAGCCGACTCCCGGTATTTTATTTACTGTGGGTGAGCACGCACGCCAAGAGCAATAACTCACACTGTATTTACCGGGGAGGAAGTGAGTGTATGGAGAGGCAGGGAGGTCTACTCAAGCCACCGAAGGTGTGAAAGATGAGAACAGATGTTGTGCTGTCTCTCTTTCACGGTTAGGTCACTCTGATGACTTTGACCTCATATGCACGAGTCAGCAGGAGTCTCTCGGCCAAACAGGTCATAAATATATGCCTGGGATTTTTTGGGGGATGGGGGGGGTGGGGGAGAGAGACAGACATTACCAACATAGCGCTGCATGACCTAATCAGCTGGCCAGCACTGGGGCCAGCCTAGTGTTCTGTTAAGAGTGTGCCCATGCTACCATTCATTCACGCTCTGGAAAAAATATGTGTGTATCAGTTTACGGTAGCACGGCTTATGAAACAGTGTACGATATCATACAGTGCACACAGGGAGTGTACCGTTTCTGTGTTGGTTCATTTGTTTATGTTAAGAGGTAAACATACACTTTCTGAATTACTGAGTATTTTCCCAAAAAAAGTATCTAGATTCCCCCAATGTCTTAACCAGATACGAGAATGTAAAGCATCGATATTAAACCAGATGAGATTTCTCATCTGAATGAAATTGAACCAAAATAACAAAACAATGACTGATGGAGACTTCCCTTTAGGTGGAGTCCATGCCTCTTAGGTATTATAAAGGGATGTACCGGGACATAGAGCTGTTAAAATTGGATAATTTTGTTCTTGTCCAATCTGGCCCAATCTTCTTCGACCAATCCGATGTCCTTGACCTCATAAAAACAGTTTTTGCGAAATTACAAAGAGGCTAATTGAGCACTCTTGACTTTAATTGCTATAATTAGTGGATGGATCTGACCGTGACTCCTTGACGTCTGTGTTAAATGAAGCATGTGACAGCTTCTAGGAGCCTCTTGCCACTGCGCACAGCGATACACTGCCCACAATGGGTAAGAATGCACCATTACAATGTGATCACCACCATATATCACCTAGCCCAACAGGAGTTTGAAGAAGGGGGGATCTGCTCTTGAACTCTGTTGTCTTAGGCAGTTGGGGACCATGGGGTTCTGATGACATTCACTCAACAAAAACAAGACAGAAACTCAAATCCAAACCTGGTTCTTGTTTTATAACCTGTAATGACGGCACTCTTCTGCATAAAGTTGATAGCAGTAAATATATTGGTGTAGGGCTCGATTCCGAACTCTCATTCAAATCACACATTGATCACGTCTTACGTAAAGTCAACTTTGGAATCCATGTTTTACATCGATCTCGAAACTGCTTTACACGCAGTGATCGCAAGAAACTTGCCTCTCAACTCATACTTCAGATTCTTGACTATTGTGATGTTGTCTATCAACAGGCATCAAAATCAGACCTTGTCCTGCTTAACACAGCATATAATAGACTCTGCAGGTTTGTGCTTGGATGTCCTTGTCTCACTCATCACTGTACAATGTATGATGCACTTAAATGGCCATCTCTAAATGTGAGAAGACACATTCACTGGCTTCGACTTAGTATTCACTTAAATTGTCCTCCTTATTTACAACAGTATCTTGTACCTTTTACCTCAAATTATCAAATTAGGCACTGTGCTCAGCTCTATTTCGCTGTCCCTCATGCTAAGAAAACAATTGGCAAAAGAGCTTTTATGTTTAAAGCCCCAGCAGATTGGAATAATTTACCTGTTGATATTAGATGGTCTGCTCTTGTTATCAACGAAGCTGTCACCGTTTCTACCTACTCACAAGGTGGCCACCTTGTGGTTGTAATGTTTTTAATGTTTTCATTAGTTAATGTATGTGGTTTATCTGTCTGTATGTTGTCTTTTTTTTTCTATTTTGTCGTTTTCTCTTCTGTTGTTATGTATTGATTGTTGGGACCTCCTCGAAAACGAGACGGTACACCTCAAGGGGTTTATCCTATTAAATACATTTGAACACACATTCAGAACCTCCGCTCTCATGTTCGAGATGTTCTCCCCTGTTGTTGATGTTGCACACAAAAAATGAAAGAAACCTCAAGTGTATCGGCGATCGCGTCCCCAAACAGGTCAGGCGATTCCAGTTGTGAAGCCGCACGGTGGATTTATTAGAACCAGATGGGCCTTGCTGCCTTACAAGCCTGGCCCAGAGTGCAAACACACTGGGCTGGCTGCTCCCAGGCCTGCTCTGGGGGAACGGAGAGCGGCTGGTCCACCCATTTCCTTTCCTTGCCCTTCCCAGGCATGTCAAAGAGGAGCCAAGCCAAGAAAAAAATGAAAAATGAAAAAAAGAATCAGCCCTGCAGTGGCTTTTGGACAGGCCCGGGACTCTACCAGTGTGGTCATTATGGATGGCAAGAGGGTAGGTGTGTGTGGTGGTGGTGCTGGTAGTGGTGGTGGTGGAGGGATGATGGAGTTGTTGTTTCGGGGGGGGGGGGGGGGGGGGTGTGGTTGGGGGGGGGGGGGGAAAAAAAGGGGGGA
>OOFB01005980.1:25702-39178 GCA_900323305.1 Trachyrincus murrayi
TGTTTTCTCCTGTTTGTAGTAAAAGACGGTGGAATAATGTAACATTGCGCAATTTTTGTTTTGGGTGGCCGTGCATACCCTACTCCCCCCCCACCCACCCACCACCACCACGTCAACCTTCCCAAGAAAATAAAAACAGGCCGTGTAGGGAATGCCCAAATATAATTCATTGCTTGCTCTTGCCGGGTTTTTTTTCCATGCACCTGACATATGTTGTCATGACATGTACGCGTCTCCGAAGGATCGTGCGAAGAGAAAAAAATGGCTGATTTACTCCCGACACTCTCCGTAAAAAAACAAGAGTGTTTCGATCAACAAATGGTGGAAACAGGTGAGCATGAGGGACAAACCAACCCTCCCCCCCCGGCTAGCTAAGTCATTTCTGAAGAAACTTGTTTCCTGGTGTGAAGGACACGGCCATGTCCGCAGAACCGTGATCTACAGCGTACAGAAGGGTAGTGACGGGACAGATGGTTAACATGACTGGTGTCCTTGGCGAGTTGCTCCTGCAGCAGTATTCTGGTCCAGAGTGCTGCTCGCTGCTTTCCAGCGAGGCCCCCTTTGAGTCCATTATGTTTGGATGAGATCAGATGTTCTGGATTTACGCGGTGAGAGAGGGCACTCTCCGGTGAGTGCCGCCGGTGCCATACGACATGCAGGAAGAGCCCTGCGACCCAATAGGCTGTAAAAGCCAGACGTTTCAGGGACGTTCTCCTCTGATGCTCCCCTCATATGCTGTTAACGGGGGAATATAGGCCTAAGTGTCAAATCGATAACGAAGCCAAGCAAAAGCTATGTCGCTAGGGTAAGAAATGGCAAGGTGCTTGGTTGGTCATGTTGTTTATTGGTTGGTCACTGTCAGGAAATAAAGTTAAAGTACTTGTCTGACTGGGGTACGGAATTGAATGGGATCTATGGGCAAGATGCAGCATTAGGCTAGGATGTCCCACTTTCCAGTACTAAACATGGCGGATATGGAGGACTGCATGTATCTAAAATGGCGCAATAGAGAGGTAACAGCAATGCAAGTGATAGGCAGCAGCTCCTTGAGCGGTGGATAGGCCTACTGGGCTGAATTGGTGAGAGATCTCTTGTGAGAAATGGCCTATTTCTATTTATTTGTTATATTTTTTAAGATAAAAGGTGATGCATGAGCAGTTAAATAACTTGGTACCTTTTCATTAGCCCCCTATTCATTTATTTGAAATATTCTTATAACCTCTGATAATTAGCATAAAACAGGAAAAAATTCACAATCTTACCTTCCTTAAAATCCATAAATTATGATCAGGAGGGTAAATAAATGCCTGTTAAGACATGCATAAGTAGTTGAAGAAACTTAAAAAGGGGTGTTTAATTCAAGGCGTTTAATGACATTCATTTACAAGGAAAGGTGAAAGTGATTAATGCACATCACAGTTCAAATTGACTCTAGAACTATTTCATTCGGATATTCTACCATGGCCAAAAACCCAGCCGAAAGAAAAAAAGCATGAATTTGTAAGTGACTCCCTCTCGTCAAAGTTGGCACGAGACTTCCCGTCAAAGCAACTCAATGCCTCTTGATGTGGTCTGTCATTTCCTACGACCTGGCTCTGCAATGGGGGAGTGGTGGTGTGGTGCAGTGTGTGTGTGTGTGTGTGTGTGTGTGTGTGTGTGTGTGTGTGTGTGTGTGTGTGTGTGTGTGTGTGTGTGTGTGGAAGGAGGGAGGGTACGGGGGGAGTCGAGGAGTGTGGGAAAGCGAGTGTGAGAGGGAAGAGAGGAAGTGTGTATTTATCTGTGCTGGTGGGGCATGATTCCTACTTTGATCTGAGATCTGCGGAGCGCCCCGGACCACCTCACGGGCAGCAGCGGCACCGGACCCCAAGGTCACTTTACCTCCAAAAGAAAAGTTCAAGCGGGAAAAAAAAAATCACCTGCCTAAATAAAAACACTTTTCACTCTGCATCTTAAAGCCCGGGTTGCTTCAGGCCGCTCGGGCAAAATCACACAGACCATTCTGTGGCTCGCATGACGTTAGTGAAAGCCCACCGTGGCTGATGACGAGGTTGTTGTTGTTGTTGTTTCATGGTAGCCAATCCAATTCCTGCAACTCTCAACCGATTCGTGTTTTTCCGACGACTACTTGCGCAAGTGGCGTCATATAATTTTAACATTGTTTGTGGAAAGATAAACTAATGAGAGCACATGCTGGATGATATGAAGTCATGGGGTTTGGTACTGTTCTCGGTTATTCATCTTCTATCAATTTCCACTTGTTAGTCACCGAGAAAACACCCCTCACAATTCTCATTAATCTGGGAGTGGCAAAAAGAATGATCTACTTTCCATTGTTCGCTAAACGGTATATTGGATTACGATCCACGTTCAAATGATTGCACGTGTACGGAGTGTCAGCGAATGGATCCACCTTGCTGGGAGTGTGTGAGTTTATGGAGGAAGTGGGTAGCTGCGACACATTGTACTGAATGGTGGTTCTGGGACCAGATTAGCAGCTCTTAGGGTCTATCTGGTGCTGACAGCTTTCTTTGTGTTCCACTGACTCTGGGCGTATCAACGTTGTTTCCCTTCTCATGGTTCTGCCCGTCTGATTCTACAGTGGAGGGCACGGAATACATCCGCTGAAGCTAGCATGTATCAATATGTGGCATTAATATTCAATATACATAACAAGTAATGCCTTTACACGCTACATTTACCAATCTCTCCAGCAAAAAACACAATAGTCTATTTAGTCTACATTTTTCACGCTCCATTAGGAAAAATGAGCCACTGTAAAACATAAACGGTTGTCGGATATATCAGAGTACAAGGTCCCTTTATAGCACTCTGCTCATCTCCCTCAAAGCCTCCTGGGTGGTGTTTCTGAGGTCAATAACATCTTTATCAGGGTAGTCACAGCAAGCAAAACCCTCACTTTTTCCTTCATTCAGTGACAAAAATGTCCCTCGTGAGTCACCGTTCCATGTCAGCCTCGGTGTCATTATTAACTGCCTTATTTTGCTCTCCGGTCATATCAACAGTTTTCAACTCCTGGTTCTGGTCATCGCGGTCGCCTTGACAACTCTAAGTTTAGAACGGTGTCTGGGGTGTCTCACATCTCCATGCTGACAGGTCACAGAGACTGTTGAGAGAGCATCAAAGGCCCCAGAAGAGGGTCCCTATGCGCTGTAGCGTGGGACCCTGGAGGAAAAGTCTCTTAAGATGATCCTATTATATTGGGACTTGGCTAAAGAGCATGAAGAACGGTTCAGATTGTAATAATATGAAGGGAAGAAGGCGCCAAGCAGCATAATTCATGATTCAGATAAAAAAAACAAAAAAATGTACTGTGCATCAACACAGATAATCCCATTCGAGAAAATCTCGAGTCAACATTTCACAACAATACAAGTGACAGACAAGTTTTGCACGCACATATCGAGCTTCCTAAGCATACCATGAAGGTACCTTTTCAACACGATGAAGGACTCCCATTGGCTATGTATTAGCATACTACGTTAATAGGGATTAAATAGCAGCAGCGGTGCAAGTCCTGACAGAGAGGCATGGCAGCGGGGAGGGCGGGTGTTCCCCAGTGGCAGTCACGCACAGTCATGTAATGCTGGAAGGGGGGGCTTGGGAGAGCGCCACCCCCCTGTAGATTAACAATCCCAGCAAGAAAGCAGCGGCTCACTTACTTTGCTGTGCAGGTTCAAGCACCTGACATAATAATACACACACCACACACACACACACACACACAGACACACACACACACCATCCACCAGCCTTACCCTGCTCTCAGAATCAGATTAGTCATTAGACATACTTGGAAATGGGGTCTTTTATATAGAGTGGCAAGGGTGTGGTGCCTGAGGCTGTGAGACCATTAAACTGTCACCACTCTTTCTCTGAGGTGGGAGAAGGAAGGCTTTTTTTTTTTCCATCCCCTGTAGCACAGTTAGCAAGATTTCAAAGGTCAGTCGGCCACTGTGCTGTGCTGTATGTGTAATTTAAATTTAAGGTTTTGTTTTAACCTGAGCTGTGAGGACCTGCCGGCATATGTGTGTGTGTGTGTGTGTGGGGGGGGGGGGGGGGGTTGGGTGGTGGGGTGGGGGGGGGGGGGGGGGGGGGGGAGTGCGTGGGCATGTGTGTGTGTCAGTTTATGTGTGTGTATGGGGGAGTGTGTGTGTGTGTGTGTGTGTGTGTGTGTGTGTGTGTGTATGCACATGTACAGGTCAGTATGGATTAGTGTCTAAGAGAGAATGAGCAGAATTCAGATCATAGAGGGTAAAATACAAATGTAAAATACGCTGTACAGTTGCGTGAAATACCTGCAACGTACTTCAGATCAAAATACTTCTTTACGATGGAAAGTCAAATCAGGTCTTTAATAACATAGAGTTATAGGCCACCCCAACAAATAATTAAAATAGATTGAGCATAATTGCCAAGTATGTCTGCCCGGCAACGCAGGAATCCCTCTTACAGCTTGTGCCTCTCGGTAACTATGGCAGCAAATGTTTTGTGTGAACCACTGTCAACTTACAGTTTACAGCTTACTCAAATCAAGGGGTTCCATTCCAAAGTGCTGCTTTGCTCTTGTTACCATCTTATTTTAAGGCCGGGACTTGTTGACAAACCTCTAATTTTGCCAAGTGGAAGGAAGGAAGTGTATAGTAAAAGCATCCGTCAGGAAACTCCTTCAGAGCTGGAGATGGAGACAAAACGGGGAAAAAAAAAAAAATATATATATATATATAAAAATAACATGAATTATGAGCAGTTATGTGAGTTATATGAAATCTGTGGAGACACGGCAGATGCATCAGGGATCCGCACCTCAATGGATAGCATGGGGTATGTGTCGACTGTGCTGTGTTGTACTACAAATCAAACAATTCCCATCTGGCAGGATATCATCATGGTTACACAGGCGTCATAAAACAGAGCCGAGATCTTGAATCCCGGGGCCTCTCACCTGAGATGTGCCTGACCGCCCTACCATTGGCTCGCTCTTTGCCCGGCGGAAACAACTGGAAGATGCGGTAGCGCCACCTAGTGGTGTGTCAGTGACCAGCTGTGACACTCTGAAGGACAGCAAGCAAATAAATACATACTGTATATTAACGATCTGTTCTGATAGCAAATATAAGAAAAGAGTGGAAAAACAGCAGAACATCTATAGTGTGTAGACTAAAGTGTCGGTTTGAACTATTGAGTGCAAAGTGACAGGAAGGTGATATCCTATTGAATGACGCATAAACTCATGCCACTCCTCCCCCAGAGAGAGAGAGAGAGAACAAACGAGACAGCAGACAGAACTGCAGGGCACACATTTCACCACTGTGACTTTTGCCCTTTTTATGCAAAGGACAAGAGGAGAACACTCTCCTTCTGGCCATTATTACGCTCGCCAAATGCAGCCAGACGCTAAATTCTTCTGGCATAATTAGAACCTGCCTCAAATGTCTGAGGTATTACCTCATTTTTGGCAAAAACACGGCTTCCCCGGTGAAACAGCCTCAGCTGCCTGGACTCTCGGACACATTGCTCCCGATGTTGTCTACTGATCGGTACGACGCACCCTGTGCTCTCTCGCTCTCTCTCTCTCTCTCTCTAGGCAACCACCGCTTACGTGTATTGAACTAATCCAACAGGGAAGGGGTGCAGCGGGGTGGGGGAGGGGTTGAGGGGTGTATTAACTCGTTCCCGGGGAGCCATTCAGTTAATTTCCTGCATCAACTTGGCCGTAAAGTGCACGTACGAGGGCCTCTTTACCCATGGTCACGTTCGACGGATATCTTCTTCATCGGAAACACACAGTTGGGCCTCTGCGCTGAAACCCGAGGCTTCACTTATTGCCAATGCTTCCTCATTATATGACAACTCCATTGCAGCCATACACGTAGGCCTACGGCAGTGGTCTATCGGAGAGTGTTCACAAAGCATTCTCTCAAGCACAGCGGTACTACATTGAGAGTCAGGCGAGCCTTTCGAGTAACCCGAGTGGACTAAGGCATAATGAAATATGACATCATCAATGCAAGAGAGGCATCGCATGGCCATTGAACAGGTCAGCATTCTGGGTTAGCAAAATATCCGGCGAGCACGACATAGCGTAAAAGCAGACCGAAGAAGAAGAAGATGGTGTGAGTGACAGGCCTGGGAGCACGACGGTCTCCGAGGTTCTTCCAACTGCCTGAGTCTAAACTTAAGGTCATTCCTCTGCTGTTGGACCAATTACGCACGCACGCAGCTCTGTGGATTCTCAGAGAGACGGCTTGGCTGGGTTGCTCCAGCACATCCTCCTGTGGGGTTTACATTGGAAATATGGGCTGCCAAGGTCTGAGATTTCTCTTTTTTTATCCAACCATAAATACACAGAGAAGTCGGGAGTAACTGATTTTATTCAGTAACTGAATAAAATCAAAAATACAGACAATAAAGGGAGGACAAAGTGCGGCATCTATCTATCCATGAATCAATGTATCTATGTATCAATGTATTATGTATCTACCTATCTGTTTATCGGCTCTCAGTCTGTTTGTCCATCTACCGCCGTACTATTCCTTTTCGTCTGAGGTTAACAAGTATATGAAGATCTTTTAACCCCTCGGCATAGCCATCCAAATTCCTGACAAGCTATCATTGTTATGTCTTCATAGCAACACATTCATTCAAATAAAATACACATTTTCCGATCTCTCAGGGTCCGAGTGCTGTTCGTGGCTCAGACTCTGTGTCACTGACATGAGACATGGTTCGAGGCGGCGGTTGGAGTCATGTGACCGCTCTCAGTTTGTGTGTTCTACAACCTCCATGTCTCCGTTGTGTGAATCGCATTACAAGTGAAATGATGGTGGGGAATGTTTTTGTAGTGGGAGGGAAAGTGGTCCCTGATATGTTCAAGATGCACCCAGGCATCAGTGGACATTTCAGACGCATCACAAGTGTAAGTGATATTAATGACCAGACATGTTAGGCGTAAAAGATTGATGTTGACATCGGCGGCAGTACCGCCGGTCTATTCCGGAATCCAGCTGAATATTAGCCTGTTTAGAGTCTGAAAGTGCACTACTATTCAGAGTCTGAATAACTTGAGATAGTGGGTATAACATTTAGTGCAGAATCTATGAATATAGGTCTAGAAAATGACCAACAAGCCGTACTTGGAGACTGCTAGCTCGGTTTCAGAGTAAAATTATTTCAAAGTTTAACGTGTGTATAATTGATATGTGTATTGTTTTGATGACGTTACACATTCTTTAAATATTCTATAGTGTACAAAGTGAAACTTTAGTTAAAATCTGTGCAAGTGTGTGTGTGTTGCAGTGGGAATGTGCCTCGGGGGTTTATGTGTGTGTGAGTGTGTGTATCGGGGTGGTGGTGGTGGTGGTGGGGGGGGGGGGGGGGTTGTATGTGTGTGCATGCGTGTACATCCACAGACACACTTGCACGCAAAACAGTTCATTTTCAGACCCCATTGTGAAAAATGTCTCTGCTCTGGTTCTGCTGAAGGCCCCCAGACAGAGAGTGTCCGCTGTGATTTATGGAGAGGAAATAGCGAGGGTCTCCTTGCGGGTGGGTCTGTAAAGCAAAAAAAAAAAGACCTGTCCCCTTTCTGTTGCCTCTCGGTCTTGTGTAGGCTGCTGCATAAATCCCTGATCACAGGAGGTCACCATCTTTAACTGTCGTTCACTCGTCTTAAATTACTGCTGGCTCACTGCAGAGAACCACTGCCAGATGGAACTTTGGTCTGAAGAACAAATTGCTTAATCTCCATAAAAAAAAATGCTACATTGTTTGTGAGTCTCATGCACGGAACAAGGCTTGGAAAGAGGATCGATTAAGGGTACGAAATTGGTAAGAGGGCCGGTAACCGGTAACCGGTAACCGGGGAAGGGCCTCTTGTCCAGCCGATGAACAAAAAGATGAAGCCCTGTGGATCTTTTGTTTTGTTGTAGTGGAGAAATGTGTGAAGAGGTTTATGATGGTGTAGCAGAGTAATCCTAAAACCAGACATGGTGTCAGAGTTGAGAACATTCGTTTACGGCTTCTTCCCAGAGCTCTGTGCTTTTGCTATGGTCTGAAAAAAATAAAAATAAAACACAAATAATATGCGTCTCATTAATTCCCTAATCGATTGTGGTTATTACCTCCCATGAGGACCTGAAGGAGAACACATCCACTCCCTGCACTGCTTTTTCACAAAACCAGCAGACAAAATAACACTTAACACCTGGGAACAATTATAATTACATAACACAAATACGAAACCAAAAACACACTTTTCCAAAAGAGATTTGTTAATCTCTTTTGGCCATGAGGGGGGGGGGGGATTACATTATTATATATGATAAATCATTCAAAAACCAGTTTGGATGATACAACAATGAAGACAATCTGAATATGCGCACAAAGGCCCGGACATCTCTCTCCTGGCTAAGTTTCTCGCTAGACATGATGTAATCGTGATTAGGTGGTGGGTTTTCGGTGTCACCTCAGAATAATGTTCTCATGTAGTTGTGGAGCAACGTGTTTGAGCACCCATAGGACCCGGGTAGCCTGTCGGGAGGAAGCAGCTCGCTTGTTCTGTAAGGGATCTAACAGGGGATGAAGTCACGCCTCATTTTCTCACCAAAACAGCCCAGTTTATATCTCTGTGGAAAACAAAATGTTTAAGAGCATGCTATTATAAATACTTTTTGGCTTATATGTATACTGTGAAATGTTATACTCTTGTAAATCAAGTTAAACAAACTCATGATAATGTGTGTGAGCGAGTGTCGTCTGTTTTACTCTGGTATTTAAAAATGATGTAGATCCAAAACATTGTGCTCTATGTATAGTATGTTTGTGTTAAAGTGATTTTTAAACGATTAAATTGTCAACAAAAACTATTATTTGATATAGTGGTCTAATTTGAGGTAAACAACCTCCTGATTTTGATTTTATTTGAATTATGTCCTACTACTTTAATGAATGAATTGTATTATTGTACTAATTGTATTACGTACAATGTTCTTAATTTTCAGACATTGTGCTTCATATTAATATTTCGATTTCATATAATTGATTTTATTTATACTAAAAAAATTGTTTAGCTATTGTGAACGGGGTCCCATGTAAAAGGTGTACAGCAGATTCAATGTTTTGCCATGTTGCCATAATTGCTGCTTGACTTAGACAAAAAATGGAGGAATTTGGGGACCGATTTAAATGGGGAAACACTTCCGTCTCTTCACAGAGGACCCACACTAACAACGCCACCGGCCCCACAGCCCTGGTCACAGTCATCCGGGCCGGTGTGGCACAAGTAAGCGATTTCTAATCACTCACTGACCCCCTTTAATTAGGGAGATTAAAGCTAACCACTAATGACAGGTCACCACGGTTACGCTGCCTTCCAATATAGATCTCAACGGTCCAACAAGAACCACAGGGGACAAGAGTGACGCACTTTGTCAAATAGAGACAGCGTGATTCCATCTCTCTCTCTCTCTCTCTCGCTCTCTCTCTCCACGGTGAGGAAACGACCAGTAAAAACCGATACGGACTCAAGTCAAACATTCCAGTGCATTATAACAATCCAGGCCTGTTAAACATATACATTACAATTCACAAGGCATTTAGCAGTTATCAAATAAAAACATTTGAAGACATAATGGCAAGCGGTGCTATGACGTCATACCGAATGCGCATTATGTCATCATGTCAGAGGTCGTCACGGGCTGTAAAAGCGATGACACGATCCGTCTGTAATCTGCTACCGCTCCACAGTGACAGGATGTGATTCAACCTGCCGGACTGTCAATTATCATGTAAAAAAAATTAAATACAGTTGATCTGGCAGGCAGCAAAGCTCGACAGCAGGTTTCCATAAAGACGTGTCTTTATGGTGTGTGATTGAACTGTTTATAACTGCATTGTCCAACAGTGAAACCTCTCATGGTCCACTACAGCCTCAGATTGTTTTGGGGATGGAAAGTTTGGACTTCTCTACAGACGAAAAAGAGCGCAAATATTCAATGCTCGGACCTTTTCAAAACATTGGTCTACCACAGGTGCAAGTTTTCCATACCAATTAGCAAGGGCTCCACCCACAAATTCTCCATCAAAATAAACTGGGAACACATAAAACATGCACATTAAAATGGGAATGATTGTCTTTGATATTCAATGCCTTAATTGAAACCAGGCAGTGGAATTAAAGAGGTCTGTTATGACGGCTCCAACTTTCCCATGAGGAATGGGGATTCCTGTCTGATATTGTTCAAACAGAAATAACTATAATTCATACATAATAATATGGATGTATAATGTATACCATACATACATACAGTACAACACACCCACACATACATTATACATATGCTACGATATATACACTACTACACACACACACACAAACACAGTTTCACAGTGCGTGTGAGTGGGTCAAAGGTTCAGACGATCCTTCGCCCCTGCCACTGACTTCCACTTAAGAGTCCAGTCAGTGTGTAGCTTGCACATGGCAGGCCTGGGTAAACATCTGGCAATCTTTGTTTCAGCTTCTCGATAGCTCACCAGCCGCTGGTCTCTGTGTGTGTGTGTGTGTGTGTCTGTGTGTGGACTCAACCATCTCTAGTTACATAGTTGCGGGCGGCTCCCTTGAGGTTACGTGGACCAAGCCATTTTGGATTGCGGAAGGAGTTTCCACAAAATAGGTGTTGTCCAAAAAATTCCTTTTAGTTATGGAAATAAACCGACAAGACGAGAGAGTAAGACGAAAGAGAGGAGTAAAGTTTGTAAAGTGAATTGTGTGTTTAAGCCGTGATAAAAGATGTGCTTTTGTGTGTTTTCTTCTTTAAACCCATGTCTTTAAATGTTGAGAATTGAACTTCAAAGTACAAGCCGAGGCCCACTTGCCTTTTTTTGTATTATTGAAAAATGAAAAAGTGAATAAAGCTGATACATAACAACAATTACATGGCCAATATCACCAAGTAACAAACACTAAATAAACACATAATTGTCCCAACGAAATGGGCACAAACGCACTAAAAGTAGGCAGTTTCATTCAGTGTCTAAATTAAGCCCGGTCTCGATCCGACCCAAGAGGGTTTTAATTATTCTTTCCACTTCGGCTCCCTCTCAACTCATTGAGGTACTTACTGGATCTACTGCCAACAGTATTCGGCAGACTGCTTCCTTTTGGACCGCGTTCCTTACCAACCACGTCACCAATCATTCCAACCCGACCTCGTCGGTCCACACCCCTCATCACGGGCCCCCGGTCCTCTGTCCTGGCCCAGCTTGACGTCGTCAACACACGCTCTGCATTCTCCAAAACCCCATCCAACCCGTTCCCGTCTTCATCTGCGTTTGAGGAACACATCGCGTGGCATCGGGACAATGACTTCATCGGGTCCCGCCGCCGCCGCCACCGCCACCACCAGCACCACACTGGCTGGTGGCCAGGTGAGGGCCAGGGGGTCCTCCCTGGTTCCCAAGACTCACCCTACCACCGCGTGCGCCATCACCCCGCTGAAATGTAAACCCCCAGATTCAGCTGTGTTTGTTATGCTAGGTAGCGCTCGGGACTCGGTGAGCGCGCGCCCAACGCTGCCCACCACTAGAAGCCTGTGTCGATATTTCAACAACAAATCTTATTTGGTCAGCTGCGATTACATCACTCGGTGGCCGAACACACACACACACACACACACACGTTTGCAGGAATGATAATTGGAATTATTTTGTGGGCACTCGTAGCGAGGGAATTATGTGCAGTTGTTATTTCCTAAAACACCTGGAGCGCCGTTCAGTACAAGTGCTAGTAAGTTTCCATAGTATTTCACCTTGACCCCGCAGGACTGTGTTTACAGAAGGACCAGCAGGGGGGGGGGAGTTTGACAGTTGATCCCACTACTATTATAAACAACAGTTTAGTTGATGGTTTGCTACTTCCTATTAAGATCACGGCCTAGCAAGCTAATCTCTATTTGCTTTTCTTGGTATAACAAAAACCTAAGATGTACTTTTATTTTAAGTGACCTGAGGCCTCAACCTGCTCGGGAGGAATAGCAATAAGTAACGTTTAGTACCGTTAAATTCATGGTTCTTTCACTCGTTGCGCTCTACAGTGAAATCCCGTTTCAACGTTTACACTTAGTGACTTAGCGGACGCTTTCATCCAAAGCGACAATCAAACTTCTAGTAACTACAACAGGTGTGTGCTGGCCACACATACGGAGATAGTACACAACAAAGTGCTTACGAGTTTCAACATCAAATTCAATTCAACAACAAGAACAACAACAACAACAACAACAAGGGATAAAAACATAAGAGCAAACTATTTAAATCGAATCAATGACTATTCCTAACTGCATCTATTGGTCAGTGTGTGTGTGTGTGTGTGTGTGTGTGTGTGTGTGTGACTATGGACAAGTGGCAGAAGTGGGGGGTCCCTGGAGCGCGTGCCATCACTCCGGTGGGTAATTTATCGTGGGAGCTAAGTGTTTCCATTCACGGCAAGCGCCACTAAAAACAGTGGAGCACAACGTTTCTGGGGGGGCCCGCTCATAAAAGTACTGACGCGGTGTGTGCTGGCTGCCGGCCTGACAACCTGCTCGGAGACTTGTATAGATATGGTTTTAATGAATACATATTCCAGTCGTGGATCCCCCGCACTTGCCAAAGGTACACTCCTGACTATTGTGTTTTCACTCGCCCCATGGAGAGTCTGATGCATGTTTAGTAGGGGGGTTTTCTACGCAGCCAAAAGCCATGAAGATATACTCTGGCGCGCGGTGGTTTCCATTACTCCGCTCTTGGTACATTTCTCTTTTGTACGTGACGATTCGATACTAGTGAAACAAAGATTGGGAATAGTTCTGTCTGTTCTTGTTTTTCTTCCTGCGTGATATCTGGGTATTTGAAGAGCCACAGAAGTAAGGTACTTGTGTGGGAATATACTTGCATAGTAATACAAATGACAGACAGTAACGGTGAATTCATATATCGAGCAAAACGCGTGCACCGATTCTGGACGACCCCTTCAACGAGTCCCATGCTGGGGTACAACCCGTCGTTTAATGGCATGTTTACCTGTAGCACATTTTGACCTTGAACTACTACCATCTCCATCATAGCTTGGAGTTTGCTTTGGCCGCCTGGCTCATGAGAACTTTTTGTGAATCAAAAGCCAAGCAGCCAAAGTGCACCTCAAACACGCAGGGAAGCATAACAATATCTGCGAGAGGCGCATGATATCATCGACGTTGCTCAGCATCTGGGAAAGCACCACGCCGGCCACACTGAGGGCACAATGTGTGTTTGTTTCACTGGCCCCGAGTCGTCCTGCTAATGTTGAGCCCATCACTGCTATCTCTTGGTTTCTTTAGTGCCAGATAACCGCCCACACCACCTCACACACACACACACACACACACACACACACACACACACACACACACACACACACACACACACACACACACACACACA
>OOFB01005980.1:39492-52649 GCA_900323305.1 Trachyrincus murrayi
CGTACACACACACACACAATGGATGGATTGAGAAGATTTTGGCCATTTGTTTTCACAGGGAGTCACAGTTAAATAGATGTTTTTCTGGAAGAAAAACCGGTGAATCGGGATGGAAATGTGACGACAGCCTCAGTCTTAGTTTGTAGTAGAATCACAAAACCTCTTTTTCTGGAACCGAGTGCAGCCCACATGGGCCCTCAAGGCCCACAGAACATGGGCTGGTTCTTTCGCTTTTTTTTCTGTTGCTTTTTTCTCCTCTGTGACCGGGTTGATTGATTGGCCATCAATTGGGAGCCGCTCCAGAGAGAGAGAGAGAGAGAGAGAGAGAGAGCTCCACCGCAGGGCTATCCAGTAAACAGGCTTGGAAGTCAAGGCCATGCAGCGAAATCCCTCGTGTCTCCATACCATCCGCTAGGAAGGCAAAGCCGGATCTCATGTATCTGTGGTCGGACGAGACCGCCACCACTTCCTCGTATTGCGAGGCTGCTTTCGCAAAAAAATAAAATACACGCCGGTATTGGTTGTCGTTTCCCTGGGCTTTTGGAATTCACATAACCCATGTGGTATTGCTTCTGGAGGTTTTGGGACTTCCAACAGCTCACTGTTTATCAACTCAAATCAACAAAAACATGAATGGCCTACACTAAAAAACATCTTTGTTGAACCGCCGTGGAAGAGCTTTGCGCGGTGACACTGTTATTGCGGTATGAGCGTGCACACAGAGTACATTTCAGTTTCTGGGCCTGTCACATCTTTCAGCATTGCTTGTGCTCAACAGAAGGGATGGGGTTTATAGTAACTAGCAGAGTGCAGGCTGCTGAAGGGGGGCCATGCGGAGTCTGACTGCTTTATTAACCCACGTACTATTTCCCATGGTCATTGGTACAAATGCCCAAACATGCTGAGTTGAAATGCTCTGGTGACCAGAAAGTCAACTCACAAGGATGCTTTCATAGCAACCAAGCACAAAGATCATTACACTTCCCCTCATAATTTTGCTTCATCTTCAAAAGTAGCCTAGATTTGATTTTTGATTTGGTTTGAAAAGCAATTGCATAGTTTGATTGTGTAGTATAATTGCGTTGTCTACAATATAAAAGTGAAATGTATAATGATAGCAATAGGCGACATTAAAAGGATTCTCCAAGAAAATAAATGCCTAAAATACATTCAAAGAAATAACACGATTTAGCAGCCTACAGTAAAAGAAAAAGGTTCACAGCGTGAAAGCAAATACACTCAAACTCCCGGTCAGTGGCAGTATGGTGACTGTGGCCATTGTTGTGGATGCGGGCAGAGAGCCAACTGGTCATGGTTGGTAGTAGTGTGACCAGTGGTGGCAAACTAACATGAAGGGAGTGATGTCTTGATCACAAATGGAATCAAATTATATGCAGTAAAGATAAGTATCGTTTACTGTATGTTTCTCAAGAAAAGCTATAATCTCGAGACATCTTCCAGTTTCACAATTCTCGAGTGTCAACAGATAAACGCAGAACCTATGTGCAGTACTTATCTTGGCCACAGGTGGGGGCTGTTTTGCATTGGTTTAAACTCCTAGGTCAAATCATTCTATATAGCCAGGAACTCTCTGTATTTTCAAGGGGCGTAGGCAGTCTACACACCCTTTTTCAGGATAAGGGAAACATAATTGAAAGCTCTGCAGGGTTTCTTTCACATTGCCAGAAGAATTTTGTTTGCAGCTCCTAATGCATTTGAGATTATTTCTTATCTGTGTTTGAGATTTTTCATGTGACAAAATGAGCAGACATCAAAAATGAAGAAACTAAAGCGAAACTAAAATAAAAAAATAAACGAAAGCGCCTGGATGACTCAATGAAGGAGATGATACAGGTCATTTGTGTTTCAGATTGGTTTAGATTACAGGTTTAGATTACAATCAATCACGGCTTGACATGTTAAAACAAACAGACATTATGGAATGACATAACATATTTGAAACCACACACATGCAAGTAATTTACAGATAATACAGATTCATAACAAGACTGACCGTCTGCTATTTGAGTAAACTGTAAACGGAACATATTCCTCTACCATAGTCATCTACCACATTTTAATCCGAAAGGAAAGGAAAGGAAAAATTGCAACATTTCGTCCCGGGTAGTTATGCCTTTAAAAAGACTTACATATAAATAAAAATAGTGCACATGAGGATGACATAAAGTGGTGATATGGAGACATGCATTCGATGGTTCAGAGAGCAGACCAAGTACTGGGAGGAGGATGAGGGCATCTGGGACCTGGGAGAGAAAAACAACAGGGGATCTACATCTGAGGAAACAAAAACACATTTAAATAGTGCATTTGCTGAGTGTTCATTAGTTAAGTTAATCTAAATTATATCTTACAACACAACTTTTGGCCAGTGGGTGAACGTACAGTTGCATCTGCAAATATCAGATTTCAGAGGTATAATTATTTATTCATTATTTTAAAGGGGATCTATTGTAGAACTTCTTTTTACCATTAAACATCTCCAAAACAAGGATTCTGAAATGTATAGTCAAGAAATATGGGTCAATCCATCATCTGTAGTGTGATATTCAGCCCTGAACTTATCCTCGCCTGAAAACAGGGTGTTTTCAGTGGCCGTTCCCTTCCATCCACTCTGTCCTTGTTGATTGGTCTTTCAGGAGATTGTACAGCGATTTCTGCTTTTCCAAGCAACTGGGAATTGCACAGCGGACGTACCGTTTCTGCTTCGTCCTGACACCTTGGAATCGTTTCGCTAGGCCGCGCAAAGTACCACTAGCCGTCGCTAGTGGTCTGGATCGTTGTATACACCAGGAAGTGCTTGGCTGAGGATCGCCATTAGCCACGTCACTACTGGCTCAAATCGAATTGGCAGATTTTTCCCCGAAGTGAGTTTACGGCGGGACTACAGAGAGGGGCAGCAGGTTTCAGAGTTAAAGTTTCCACTGTCTGCAATATTCCCAGATTAGCTCCTTATGGGTGCTCCTTAAGCGCAAGGAAAAGTCGGATTTGTACTATAGGTCCTATAGCATTACATTATGGCCGACATCAGATGAAGGTCACCTGACGTCTATAGGTTTAGCTTGGTACAATGCGAACCGTCGAATAACAAAACAGCGAGTCACTGGGGCCGTGCACACACAAACGTGCATCATCCCAAAAGGTAGGACACCTAAATAATGAACTACATCATGAAGCCTAGAGAGACAAAGGAGACAGACGGGTGCTTACAGTGCTGTCTGGGTGGCAGCCGTCTGCTGCGTGGGCCGCAGACTACAGCAGTCGCTTCATGCGACAGGTCTGCTTGTCCATGTGCATGGTGGCCTGGTCTGTGGAGCTGCCGACGGTGTCCAGCACGTCGTCCTGCCGCTCCAGCTCCGTCTCTGCCTCCAGTGCCAGGTTCTTCAGCTGCATCAGCATCTGGGTCAACACACACACACACACATGCATGTGCAGAAACACACACACATATATATATACAGAGGCACGCATGTGCAGAAGAGTCAAGATTCAATACTTCATTACCATACAACTTAATTGTTAGGGATTTACCTCAAAAACACATAATCCCCACCCCATAGAACATTGCACACATTCATGGATGTAAGATATTGACAGTCCAAGAGGAAAGTCTAGTGCAAAATAAGAATAAAATGTCAGGTGCTTTAAAATACAGAAGTCAAAAACCCAATGACATTAATTGATTGACTCCTAGTTGCCATAACTTGTTTTAGGTTTTGTAGGTGAGATTGTATTAAAAGCAGAGCTATAGTACACAAAGAGAACCCGTGCATAAGTGGCAGGAGTTACTAAGTGCTGCGGGATGGAATGGAGACAGAGGGACACAGCATCCTCTACAGGCCTATTTGCCCTGTATGCAAACTGGTAGGCGTCTGAGGTGACCGCGTTCGATAGGCGTCTACATACCAGGCGGTCAAAGATTTTGATTGTGACAGATGTTAATGCGACAGGTCTGTAATCATTCAGGCAACTACTGTTGAATATCTTAGGCACAGCCTAGGGATTATGACAGCGGACTTAAAACATGCAGGAACTCTGCATTCCTTGAGAGACATGTTAAAAATATCAGTGAAGACTGTAGCAAGTTCAACTGAAGCAGCAGAGGACAAACGATCAGGGCCCGCTGCTTCCCTGCTGTTCTGTCTTCACAGCAGGTTCCCCACCTCATACTCCTCTATCACAAAGGGGGGGGGGGGGTAGGGAACTGGCCACTATTGGCTGTCTTATTAGGCTTTGATGGTTGTCAAAGCGACAATAGAATTCATTGAGACTGTCAGGCAGCTTGGGGTCGTCCTTGACTACTGAAACAGTGGTATTATAGTTAGTGATCTGTTCAAGGCCTTGCCATACACCCCTGCTATCATTGACCTTGAGTTTGTTTTCTCACACACACACACACACACACACACACACACACACACACACACACACACACACACACACACACACACACACACACACACACACACGTACACACACACACGTACAGAAACACATTCACACACAAGAAAACACACACACACAAACAGTGACTTAGAAGACACAATGGAATTGAACAATGAGTTACAAATTGTTGACTTGTTCTTGTAGACCATAAGTGAAAAGGTGTGTCAGTTCATGGGATAAGTAGAAGTAGTAGAAGTAGAATATATATCAGAGTTAAGAACAAGTTATCGAAGGTCTACACTTTAATCCTTCAGTCAGTTCATGTATCATGGTATGAGTCAAGTTGAAACTACAGTTATTCTCCGTAGTCCAAAAAAGCAGAAAGAGTATTATATGGCTGATGAAAGAACCTAAATAAACCACAATGTGCCAACCAAAACCTAATAAAACGCACACTCCAAGCCCCACCACCGTGCTTTCTAAGATAACATTGTATTACTCTACTCTGTCAGACACAGACACAAACACACGCACACGCACGCACACACATAATGAGTGCAATGAGTTGTATCCAGTATACACATCTACATCAAATCACAGTAAGTGATCCATTCGGCAGGAAAGTTAGAACACAACCACCAGGACTTTTAACACAATCTACAGAAAGGGATGATAAACTCCTAAGGAGTCGATCACTGAACCAACTGGCCAGTCTGTGTAGTGTAGCTACACATGAAAATACATAGAAAAGTGGGACTAGTTTTAGCCTTAGCCTTGAGCCAAACCAAAAAAAATCTAATATTTAGGTTGAAATCTAATAAAAATATATAAAGAGTTTGTATAACGACTGTGCCAAACGTTTCTAAAAAAAATGACTGCAGAAATTGAAAACAAAGATGTGTTGGACACACTTCTTGCCATATTCGCGAAAGGGAAAACAATGTCAACATTAAGAGAATGTATTTGATTGAAAGGTTTTCTGAATGGGGGGGGGGGGTGTTTGCTAAAACATTAAGATAAAAAATGGGTTCACTTAACAACTGGCTCTGCTGTAAACTGTAATCTTAACATGAATTACATTAACAGTGGGGTGTTGTCCCACTGTGTCACATTAAGTCACAATTAGTGCTCTTTGAAGTCTCTACATTTGACCTTATCGGCGATACACAATACACCATTGATAGGGGAACAATACACCAGCAAAGCGATACAACTGACCCAGGACTGGCACTGCCAAGATAATTGTGTTTGAAAAATGATTATATAGACAAAAACAATAGCAAACTACACTAACATTGTAATAAAAAAAATGTGTTGACACTGTTATAATGTCCAATTATTAACTAGATACAAGCACACAAATGCCTCATTGTGGAATTTCTTAGTAGAGTGCTTAGTAGACTATAATATTGTATAGTCTATAATCTTGGGCTCAATAAGGCCTGGGTAGAACACTAATGAACTGTATTGCCTATTTTTGCACCCGCTAATAATGTGCTCAATGAAAAATAGCATTCCAATTGGCACCGATGTTTATGTCTGGTCATCACAAATTGTAGCGTAATGTTATATGGTTTTGAATGGAAAGACTTGAAACAGTCTGACCAAATGACTGACCATGTCTCTTCCCCTCTCTTAAATCCAACACAGACTGTGGTTTTTCCAACTGCCTTTTAAAACAGGAGGAAAATAAAAAAAATCCTGACGCCAAACAGTAGTTTAGGAGAGACTTAACACACATCATATTTTTACCATCATCCATTTATTTGTGTTTATTTTTTACATTCTACGTGGAATAGAGCGTATTTTCTTAAGCTTGTTGTTTACGACATCTGTTTTACACCCCAAAAATAACCCCATCCATCCAACACTGTGTTCATAGGATCATCATGGGATAGCTTACAGTAACGGTAGCCACTGTTTGTAGCACGACGTGCTAATTTGCTGCCTGTAGTCATAACATTTGTGCTAACCTACCTGGCAATAACACCTCTGAACGTATCAACAGCGTGCGTCATATATTATCATCTACCGTGGGCAGTGTGAGCCAACGCATGGACCAATGGACCCTCACCTGTCTGAGCTCCTGGGCCTCGGCCTGACTAACAGCGGGCTGGCGGATGTGCACCTGCAGCTGGGACAGCTCCCCCGCCGGGACCTCCACCGGCAACTCTGTCTCCTGGCAGCACTGCTGCAAGCCTGACACCATGGAGGTGGAGGTGGAAAAAAAGGACACAAAGCCCACGTTGGGAGTGCTTGTTGTGTACAGGGAGACACAGGGCGTAGTTCATACACATCCTATGGACCTAATACCCAGGAGCTGAGGGTGAAGAGAAAAGGGGCCTTTAAAGTCCCCTCCCCCCCCAACTGCAAGTATGCTTTATTGGATTTGTGTCACGTTTGTTTACAGCTTGTTACGGTCACATGGACTGTCTATTTACATTTAGATGTACATTACGTTTTGTCATCCAAAAAGACTTGAGTGAGGCTGAGATTGAGAACAATCAAAATTGGTATTGGAGTATTTTTATTATTCGTGCATAATAGTTACATCTCAAGCGTCTATGAAGTATTTTGTTTTCTACAGTTTTCATTTAGAGGTAAAAGCATAGGTCTTCACTGCCACCTTGTGGTCACATTTATAGTTCCACATAATAATAACAATATTATAATAAGGGCAGTATGGAAAATCTAGACATATTTAAGAAACGCTACCTTACTATTTCTTACCTTCATTCCAAATGGACCCCTCGGCGCCACAGGGAGATGCAGCAGGGGTGGACCTGAAGGCAGTGTACTCACTGGTGTACTCCACCTTCTTTTTGTACTGCATCTCCAACACCGACAGCGCTTCTGGCATCTTGGCGGACAAGAGGCGGTAGCCTATATCCGGCTTGCCGATGAACCGCTGCCTCACGCTGATCTCGTAAGGACTGTGCACCCTGATGTCGTCCACCTCGTTCCTCTCGAAGCGGTGAAGAAGCTGACAGCTGGTGTCGCGCAGCTCCATCGATGACACCAGCACCAGCAAGCAGCCGGGCTTCAGGTCCGACTCCCCGCCGCTGGACACCAGAGCTGGGATGCTGGTGATCACCTTGTTCCTTCCCGAGCCATCGCCGGTGGCGGCTGCTGCTGCTGCTCTTGCTGCATCTTCCGCCTTGGCCTCCTGCTGTGTCTTCCAGGGGGCTTTACCGAAAGGCCACCAGGAGGGAGACTCCAGCTGTGACAGGCACCTGTATGGAGACACAGCAGATTTCGGAGGACATAAAGTGAAGCGTTAGAACAGTAATACATACACAGTAATGCAATAGTATTTTTTTTGTGTTACTGTGATATCAATGTTTTAGTCTATTACGGTCCATTTTTAACGCAATTCTCGCAAAAAGTAAAGAACATAAAAACAAATGATGTTATACTTGTCTGCTATGCCTAGGTCAGACTCGATCTTGTCCAGCCCCTGCATCATGTTGTCAAACTGCTCTCCCTGATGGTGGAGGACTATGCCTGTATCTTCAAGCCTTCTCTGGGCCCCGGCCACCAGGTTGATCAGCTCTCTGCCTTTAGTAGCCTGAGCTTCGGCCCCCTGGGTCTCAGAAGAGGGAGACAAGAGACGCTCTCTCCAGAAATGCTCCAGGACGTTGTACACCACCACCCTATTGGGCTTCAGGGAACCGAACCAGTGCTTCGCGTTGCCCTGCTCGAGCACTGTGAGAGTGCTGAAGATGAAGCTGGAAGCCTCCATCTTGATCTGCGTAATGTTTGAGAGGCGAAAGCTCGCCACGCTCTCCTTGGTCTGGTCGGAAGTGAAGTGCACCATGGTTTTGGTGAGGGACAGGGTGCCGTTCTCCCATCTCTTATCGTTGCTGATGTAGTAGGATCCAGGCCAGCTGTGGATCGGACTAATGCTCCGGCTCATTTTGGACAGGGTTGGAAATCACCTAACAGGGAACCGTAAAAAGGGGGAAAGTGTAACTGTTGTTACTTTTGAAACAATGGATATTTTGTGAGTCAGACAGACAGATAGATAGATATATATAACCTACGTTAATCCAGGTGCCAGTATTCAGAGTGCAGGCGTTTAAATGCTTCGATTCAACGGCAGACGTGGACCAGAGCCGCGGTGTAGCATTATAAAGAAATACAAACCCGTAGCGCTTCTTGCGTGGCGCCGTTCGAACGTCGTGCGCGTGCTAACGTGACATAACGACACCGGGAACAAAACAGGCTTGTTTACTACGGAAGTGACGTGTTCTACACGTGCAGCCCGATTTATCATCCGGGTAGAAAGCGGTGACACCAAAAAAGCGGTTAAAATGTCGTTGAATAGGTGTTAAAATAATTAGTTTTTGCACGTGTTTTTTACAATTTACTTGCGAACGTCGTTCTCTTTGTTTAGATTATAGTGTTTAATACGCGTGAAGGAATGCGGAGCATTGATGCACACACGCAATCTTCGGCAATGGAGTCCCATCGAGTGACGCTGCTCTGTATGCGCAATACGTATCATTATCGTCCGTACGTTCGTGTACATGGACACTAAAATGCACAATACGAGTGTGAAGATATCCGCCAGAGAATTTTAAATACATGTCTCGTAGTGTTTAATATTGTACTATTTCCTAGGTGCTGATCATGGACAGGGAATCGTATCATAATTGCTGCAGTCTTGTCAAAATACCAAGACAGTCGTATGACCAGTTCTGGTCGTCACATTTCGTGGAATTTATTGACAAGGAAATAAGCTATTCCAAATTTTTCAAAAAGTACCTACTTCCCAACCACCCATGTGTGTTTTCAAGAAGATTTACTGAGGACTGGAGGTGTAGGACGCAATGGGTGACTGAAGAAGGAAAGCCTAATTTCCAGACACTGCTACAAGAGTTTGGTATGAAAATGATCATACGTATTTATTATCTAATTATCTAATACACAAACATGAATGCTTCTGTTTTGCTAAACCCAGTGGTAAAATAACAAATGTAATCTACTTTCCTTTCTTTTTTTTACAGATGAGACCCCGGTCCCTGTTGCAAATTGTAATGCAAAGGAATACAATGCAAACCCAAAACAAACTATGCCTTTTAAAGAATTCATACATTACTGGAAAGAATATATTCAGAATGGCAACTCATCACCAAAAGGATGTCTCTATCTGAAAGACTGGCACATGGCAAGGTCTCATTTTTAAATTGATTAGAAAGTGTGTGTGTGTGTGTGTGTGTGTGTGTGTGTGTGTGTGTGTGTGTGTGTGTGTGTGTGTGTGTGTGTATTTCCATTGTGCTTCATTCAAAGCTGTAATCTGGTGCAATGCTTGTTTTTAACAGGGACTTTCCGGAACATAATGTCTACACAACTCCAGTGTTCTTTTCCTCTGACTGGTTAAATGAATACTGGAACACAATTGAATTGGATGACTATCGTTTTGTCTATATGGGACCCAAAGGCTCATGGTACAATTATGACAGTTTAAGATGGCCAAAATGATAAATATGTTCATTAGCTTTAAATGTCCATAATGTTTTGTAATTTTTTTATCATAGGACCCCTTTCCATGCCGATGTTTTCCGCTCATACAGTTGGTCTGCAAATATCTGTGGCAGAAAGAAATGGTTGCTGTATCCCCCGGGTCAGGAGGAGTTTTTAAAAGACGCCCATGGCAACCTGGCCTACGATGTAACAGCAGCAGATCTCCGAGACAAAGACCTTTTCCCACAGTCTGATAAAGCCTGCCAACCTCTTGAAATTATTCAAGAGGCAGGTGAAATAATCTTTGTTCCCAGTGGCTGGCACCATCAGGTTTATAATCTGGTAAGGACTGTGACTATAACATTAGACAATGATTTTATTATATTGGGTCGAACAATACCTGCACTGTTAACCTTTTCACTATTTATTCATTCTGTTTGAAATTATTTTAAATACGTGTCTAAGAATAAAAACCCATCCACCCACATGTTTTTCTTTTTCTATAAATCAATTCTTTGGAGAACCATGAGGGACATTTTTTTAAACAGTAATGGTTTTCAAATAGATTTAGTTTTGAAGTAAGTATATAGTAGAACTATTTGGATGATGGGTTCTTTCCGTTCTTTCTTCTTTCCGTTTCATAGGAAGACACCATCTCTATAAATCATAATTGGCTGAATGGCTGTAACATTGACATAATGTGGCAGTTCCTTCAAAACGAGCTTTCTGCTGTCCAACGAGAGATCGAGGAATGGAGAACTACCATGGACTCATGGCATCAGCACTGCCAGGTAATAAAGTCAACTATTTTATTTATTTTATTTTGGTGGAATATGTCATTTGTCATACACATATGTATACAATATTATGTTGTGTTTTTCATTTTCTCTCTTCCAGACGATCATGAAATCGTGCTCTGGTATTGATTACGGAGAGTTTGCGTCTTTCCTGAAAATTATTGCTGAAAATCGCATAGCTTTCCTGAGTGCTTGCTCCTCTGCAAGCACTGATTATCCAAGGCATCTCTCAGAGACCCTAGCGGCACTTGGTTCTTACCATGCAGCATTTGACCTGCAGCGGGTGGTTCATATCCTAGAATGCCTCATCTGCAGCGATGACTTTAAGAGACTGGATCACTCGACGCTGAATTTACAACCTGAAAGTCTGCTACAGAAAATTCGAGAGACTATACACTCCACAAGAGGGCAGCATCTCCATTAACAAGACTTGGGTTCATCCTCTGGATTTTGAATGTTTTTACCCCAGAATGTGTTTGTTAGTGTTCATATTTGCGGTGTATATTAGACAATATCTACGGTATTATTACACACCTGGTGTGGCATATTAGATATATTTAAACACAAATGTCAGGAAATGTCTTGCAACTGTGTTGTGTAGAAATAAAATCCAACAAGACTTTTCTTTGGTGTATTTATTAAATAGATTTTATTGAATAATTAACTACACTAGCAGTCATGTAGAACTCAACATAATACAAAGCAAGCTAATATTGAACAACATTTCAATTGGTGGATTAGTTGCAAATATAAGATGGTGGTGTGACCACTAGTTAAGATACCCAATGGCCTTAAATCTAATGCAGAAACAAACACGGAAATCCTCATCTTTACTTTAATTTCAAGTCCTTAGGCCACCATTCTGGCACGGAAGCCTCCAGATTCACAGTGGCACCGTCAGAAGACGTGAGCAAAAGCACTTCTTTGGCATGAGCCAGACGAATTAGACTCAGACCCAGCTCTCCAAACCCGGCCCTGTGTTTCCCAGCAGCCTTGCCTGACTGAGTGTGCAACGATGCTCCTTCAGTAACACCTTGGGCCGAGGACAGGCAAACTGGCATCAGGCGTTTACGGACCACGCCCGTGTGATGTGTTCTGGCCGTTAGCTCCTGACCGATGTAGCAGCCTTTACTGAAGCTAATGCCCTGCATGTACACTAGATTGGACTCCAGTGGGAGGGCCACTTCTGGAGGAAGATCCTTCACTCCCTCGGGTAGTCCTATGTAAACAACAATGCAAAAGACACAAACGCTTGCCATCAAGTCACAAGGGCACATATGTATTGTAAATACAGACATAATCTTACCTACGACTTGCTCATACCTATCGAGTAGCGATGTCTATGATACTCGTCTGTATTTCCTTGCTGACAAGATGCGATTATACCCTGGGGGTCAACTTGATTGTCCAACACCAACCTCCAACCCATTGCTTCAGTTCTGGGATCCGTCACGCATACAGGAGCATTCTCAGGAGAGGAGATATCCGGTGGCTCTGAGTTTTTTAGTTGTGGCAGCACTGCCCATAGAGAGAGGTCTCCACAGGAGCTAATCTTCACCTTTCGGCGAATTTTATAGACATTCAAGTGTCTTAATATTGAGTCTTTCACAGTGCTATCACACTCGAGGAGAACACTGCTCCCTGTTGCATCTTTTAGACTGAAAGCAAGCAGACACAAGACAGTTTGAACCATGGGCATAGCAAAAGACTAACATTGTTAATTGTTGGCGGTATGCAAATATTGACAAGTATTATCTATTTATGCAGTGAGTGACCTGTCACAGGCATGCACAGCCTAGATTACAAGGAAAACTCAAATATTTACAGTACAGTAACTTTAAAACGGAACAGTACAGAACGTGTCTGCCGAACACGTTCTGCATACATGTCAGTACTTACGATTATTTAAGAGTACTTCAAAAGCATAGACAAGTCATTCATTAAAAGTACCTGTACAATATGATGTCATAGAGAGTTCTTCCTTGCACGTTTAGCATGTGTGCATACACGGCTCTCTGTCCAGGCTCTTCAAGGAGCCCGGTGTCATTGGTTATTATCCCTTGAAGAAACGAGTTTGTGTCACGTCCCTCGAGTTTCAACAAAGTTCTGTGGGGAAGGCTATAACACATGTAATGTAACCGATCACTTGTATCCGCGACATGACTATGACTCCTTCTATGAAGCACCACTTCTGAAACACGGGTGAATACACATCGGTATAGATCTGCGTCGTTCCTAAAAGGACGGTTTAATACACCGAGGAAACTTTTGGCTCTTAACGCTCCTCTAGCCAAATAAAACGTCCCCATGTTGTATGTGAACAGGGGTGTGTGTGTGTGTGTATGTGTCGGAGGGACACGTGAGTGCATGGCTCCATGTGAAGTGTGTGTGTGTGTGTGTGTGTATGTGTATGTACAGTATATGTGTGTGTGCGCGTGCATTGAGTTTACATTGTAGGGCTGCTTTGATTGCTGCCTCCGTATCTTCAGG
>OOFB01005982.1:8598-19612 GCA_900323305.1 Trachyrincus murrayi
ACTCTTTCTTTCTTTGTTGAGAAAGTGTTTATTCAAGATTCCCTAAAGTCGTTTCATAGACATAGGACTAGTTAACTGATTTGATTGTGAATTCCATACTGAATTCATCAGGGCCAGCGGCCCTGACCCTCTAAAGATGTTGTATTAACTCTGACTACATCATGTCCCTCTAAAGATGTTGTATTAACTCTGACTCCATCATGTCCTTCTAAAGATGTTGTATTAACTCTGACTACATCATGTCCTTCTAAAGATGTTGTATTAACTCTGACTCCATCATGTCCTTCTAAAGATGTATTAACTCTGACATCATGTCCTTCTAAAGATGTTGTATTAACTCTGACTACATCATGTCCTTCTAAAGATGTTGCATTAACTCTGACATCATGTCCTTCTAAAGATGTATTAACTCTGACATCGTCCTGTCAGATGCGGGCAGGCCGTCGGAGGAGCAGCTGGCCCTGCAGACGGAGCTGCAGCGGCTGCAGGGAGCTTGCAGGCTGCAGCAGGAGGAGTTTGACAACCAGAGGCAGGTGCTGCAGGCCCAGCTCCAGGGTGAGGTCAGTCACACCACGGCCCTCCTCCTCTCCTTCTCCTTCTTTTTCTTCTTCTCACGGAGTGTGGGAAACAATGCAGTCTGCTCTTTCTTTTTTTTCAGTTTCTCGTAGAAATGTGCCACCAGGGAATGGCTTGACCACTTAAGGCTTGACCACTTAGGGCTGCTCGGATGCTTAATCGAGGCAGCTTTTCTTTCTTTCTTCCTTTCTATCTTTCTATCTTTTCTTAATCTTTCCTTTTTCTTCTTTTTTTCTTAAACTTTCTTTCTTTTTTTCTTAATATATTTCCTTATTTTCTTTCTTTCTCTCTCAGAAGGAAGGAAGTAGTAAAGAAAGAAACATTCTTTCTTTCTTTCCTACTTCCTTCCTTCTGATCCATAAAACATGCAAGATAACACTCCTGCCCTGCCCATAAGCAGGGCACTACACCTAGAGTTGGTTCCTGGGTGCTACTCTGTGTGGCAGGCAGCCCACTGCTCCTAGCATGGGATCGGTTACAGTAAATGCAGAGAATGAAATTCCCCACACGGACTAATACAGTATATCTTCTTCATCTGCTGTACGTACAGGCGGAGCGATGTGCCCATCTCCAGGCTCAGCTGATGGAGTGCGAGGAGAAGACCCACTGGTTGAACACCAACGCTGAGGAGATGAAGATACAGCTACGTCAAACCCAACAAGGTACTCCACGATCTGGTTTGCACGGGGCTCTATACCCATCTGTGGATCTTCATTCTTCGTTCACTTCGTACTTGTGTTTTTCTTTTTTACCTAGTTCTATTTCCTGGGTTGTCATACCAAAGGTTTAAAAAGTGAACAGATTCTTGTTTGGTTTTTAAGATCCTAATGTGTCCATGCGGTGTGGATGCATCTAAAACACCTCTTATAGTCGATCGTTATTTCTTACGGTGCTTACTCTTTAATGGTGGTTGGTACTTTTCACTTCACTTCTCCTTTCCTCCACTTTTTCCCCCTCCATTTCTTTTCCGTGTGACTTGGGTGTGTGGGCAGCTCTGGAACACGAAGTCTTCCGTAACCCCAAACCCTCCCTAGTGGACCGCTCCGTTCTGGAGCTCGGCACCGACCTGCTGGTCCCCCCTGATATCTATGTACAGAGGCCCCCGCCGAGGGGTCTCCTCCTGGGGCATTATGACGACGATGATGCTGGTGGTGGTGGGGGTGTATGTGAAGCAGGTGGGACCCTGCGAGGACGGGCCCTCCTCCGCTGGGCTCCCAGTGTCTCCCCAGACCCCGAGGAGACGGACCTGCTGGCCGGAGCCAAGGCCCGGATCCGCGAGCTGGAGAGGGAGGCGGAGACCCTGGAGGAGGCCTACAGGAACTACCAGCAGAGGGCGGTGCGCGCCCCCATCTCCCACATGCTCCTGGCGCCGCCGCGGCCCTACTCCCCGCCGCCCGGGCGCCGCACACACGGCACCGACTCGCCACCGAGGAGACCGCCGGTCACACACCGCTCTCGTCCTCCGTCACCCCGGAAGTCTCAGATCTCTGGAAGGCTGTTCTCCCCTCCCCCACAACAACAACAACACGTTAGCCGCCACACCAGGACTCCCTCCCCAGATCCAGACTCCAGGGCGACCTCGGTGGACCAGACCCAACTCTGGCCATCGGGCCCAGCCGAAGACTCTGACCTCCAGTCGTTCACTGGCCCCACCTCGGTCGCGCGGTCCGGAGGGCCCCGGGCTGCACCCCGCTCCCCCTCCAGACGCCTCTCCTCCACCCCCCGCTCCCCCTCCAGACGCCTCTCCTTCACCCCCCTCTCTGCCTCCAGACGGAAGCCTGGGACGGAGCGCACAGAAGGTATTTGTATTTCAGTGTGAGCGGTTTTATCGTGTCTTTGAAACCGAAGCGCGGTGGTTGCATAACACACACACACTCCGTTTAACCTGTCAGGAAAGGAAATAACACCACACACTGCCTCACTTTATTTTACTATCTTCATAGGAAGTTGAATGTTGTAAAATATATGCTCCTCTTCTCAACCCGCCCTACTATTAACATGCTCTTGCCGTAAACCCCTCTGCCCTGGTGATAGTGTTCCCCGAGTTCTCCCCCGACCCCCCGTCGTCCGTCGGAGACTTCTCCCCGGACCTCAGCCCCCCTCGCGGCCCCCAGCTCCAGAGCACGGCGCGGGACCAGAGCAGGTACCGTTTGTCTCGGGGAGGGTGGGGTTTAACCCAGTGGTGCTCCTGGTGGTGCTTGAAAACTCAACCTGTGGCTCTGTGGTCGCTCCGCCTTCTGCAGCCCACAGCGTGCCCACCCGGCGCTCCCCAGCTCTGAAGAGTCTTCACCGCAGCCCGAGAAGATCAGCCTGGACGATCTCTCCACCACTCTGCCAGGTACTCTCAGCTGCTGCTGCGTGTGGCTGCTATTTGAGGTTTTCCCTCGTGTTGTATACATTTAAAGGGCCCCAGATGATGGATGGATAAGCCTACCAGTTGGTACAGTCCACTGGGTAGACTGGTAGACTGATCTAGTAATCATACATCTTGGTGGACACTCCCACTAGTGATGTCACTAGAGGGTAGTCCCATGACAATTTTGAAACGGCTTGTAATGGCTAATCACACTCACACCTAGTGGTAAAATAGGGGCCCTTTAAATGGGTTGCGCAGGCTAGTGTAGGGGCTACGGTGTTTGACTACCAGCCGAAGGTCACCGGGGTCGACGCCCGCATGTCCGCAGCCTAAACGTGGTCCTCCTGCTCCTAAAACGACCTGCATCTGGATTCACTGTTAACAGCATCTGGTAATAGTGAATAATACATTACATTCCACGCGTCCTAGCTCTGTATTATGTCCTCCCTTGACATTGGTCTCTTCATTTAGCAGACTGTAGATTGTTCCGTTGTAATTTGCAGTGACCTGACGGATGGGGTTTGGAACTCTGCCATGGTCATGGTATGGTCATGTCTTGGCGTTTAGCATACACACACACATCCCTGTGTGTGTCTGTGTGTCTGTGTCTGTTCTGTGTGTCTGTGTCTGTTTGTATGTGACCAGAGAGCGCTGAATTGCACTGCTTTGGAATGAGGGAGCAGACCATTATTATTATTATAGTTCATATTGATAGTTGATGGCAGATGTGTCTGCAGATCTACCATCACTGCAGGATGTGAATCAGAGAAGACGAGGCCTCAGGCTCTGCCCGGGGTTATGCTAACCCTCATAAAGCAGCACTATGCTCTTCTTGTCAGGAGCACCTAAAGGGATGGACCAACACTGATATTCATAATCCTCCAAAGGATAACCTTGCTTACTACTTTATGGTTTTCATAAATTCCCAGAGACTTATTACATATCTGTGTAATAAAATGCATGCATGCCTAGCCATCGATGCACACATACTGTTCTATTCTGCAATGGGCTATAATAATAACACCAGCGTTACACATTGTAGATGGATGGATGAATCCAGAAAATCCTTGGGACACATTGGCTGCGTTGTACAACAGGGACGTGCTTCATTGAACGATATGCTGGTGATTTCTTTAGACTAAAGACCTAACTTTAGTATCCATTCGCTGTTTAATGAACAGACGTGTTACTGTGTCGAACAGAATATGACCCGTAGTGCATCATAGTTTAGTGGGGTTTAATAGTGTCCGGGGAAGTTATTATTTTTTTTTTAGGTGCGTACAATTTTCATGAATTCATGAATTTCCAAACAGCCCTTACAGTTAAAGAGCATAAAGGAAACCTCTAAGTGGGCTTTGGGATTACCCGATGTGCTGTGTTTTAATGAATGTGTGACTGGCCCTGCGACGTGTCCTTTCAGCCGCGCCTCACAATGGCACAGATGAAGGGCATCTGATTATGTATTCCGCGGCGGTCCTCCGGCCCCGCTGCATTATGGCTCAGTATAAAAGACTCTCTTTGTGTGTCGCGTCTCCCTTCCAGAGCCCGGCAACATTCCGGAGCTGCTCCTGGACACGGCCGTCCCTCTCCCTCGGCAGGCCCCCGGGGGGGCCTCTGTCCCCCTGACACCCGCTCCGTGGGACCTCCCAGACGCCCCGTTGCTCCGGCGAGGACACGGGGGTGAGCCGCTGCTCGCCGCTGCTCTCCTGTCAGAAGGTTTGACAGGAGTTCCCTTTGACTCATGACTTGTTGTAATGAGCGTCCTTACCGCCCACACCTCCGACGTGTCCGTCCCCTGCACCCCCATCCCCCAATGTCTTGAAACTAATATTACCGTACAAATCACTTGTATTGTAACACAACACAACGCACCGCGCCGGGTGAATTACGAGGTGGTTTGACCGGAGTGCATCTTGGGTCTCCAGACGAGGCCCCGCGGCGCCCGGGCGAGTCCGCTGGGGAGGACCGCGAGGAGGAGGAGAATGAGGAGCTGAGGTGGGAGAGGGAGAGAAAGGAGAGACAGGAGCGACGGCAGCGGGAACTAGAGGAGGCCAAGGAGAGGGAACTGGAGGAGCTGAGCAGACTGGAGAGGGAGACGGTAACGATTTAACATCCAAACGTGTCCCTGTCTGGGTGGGCCTGGCGGTGTTCACCAGGGACTCCAACGCTATGCCAACACACCACTGGATTGTAGCTTTTTTTAAGATGGATATTTCCTGTGTGTGTGTGTGTGTGTGACTAGACTCTGTTAGAGGTGAAGAACGCTGAAAAGAGTGATGGAGAAGAGGAGGAGGCGGAGGTGGGAGGGAAAACAAGCGAAGAGGAGGAAGAGGACGGCAGGGGCGGCACGAAGAGCCCAGGAGAAAATCCTCTGGAGAAATACATGAAGATGGTCCTGGAGGCGAGAGAAAGGCAGCGTGGGCAGGTGACGAGGCGCCGACCCCATGTATACACAAACCCTTTTATAAAAGAGTTGTTAGCAACACGTGGACATTTTCTTATTCTGTTTTTGTTTCCGCAGAGCCCAGTGGGAGCAGAGCCAGAAGCGGCCAGCCCAGACGCCAGGAGTTTGTCTGAAGAGAGAGACGACAGGTACGTCTAAACAGTTGTGCCGAGAAGAAGCAGATGTAGTTTACATGTGGAGCTGCAGCTTACTTCAATGGAACCAGATGCTGTTGCGACCGTTTATTTAAGATTTGTAGGCATGGGAATTCTCGAAGGCAAACGCAAGACCTCCCACAGCTCCAAAACAGCTGTTTTATTGATTCCTCATATCTATTTACGGCTTTTGGACGATCACGAGTTTCCATTTGCTTAGTGCTGATACTGAATCTGATCATCACAACCCTTTGCTCCATCTCTCCAGCATCGCAGTGTATTCCCATGAGGCTGTGGACGATGACTTCTGGTGACCTAGAACTCATCTACAGTAACTGTGATGAGGTCTCTGTTTGTACAGAGTTTGTTGCATAGTCGACACATACACATCTTGGCCTATGAAGTGTATGAGTAGCAATAGACACTTTTTTTATCATTTATTTCACTAAAGAATGTAATTTTTATTTAATAATGCCACTGATTTTATTGTGTTTAAAGGAAAATAAAAACGCAATGTTTTGAATACATTTTTTTATTTGTTTTTTTTTGTAAAAACATTCAACGTGCTGAGGCTATGAGGAAATGGGTGACATGAGGTGACATGTGTTGAGCTCTCGCCAGACAGGAGGCAGGACTGTAGTCCTTCTGGTGATTGATAGAAGCTTGATTCTTCTTCACTCTTTTTGGTTTATCTATATAATAATGTTGCCTTTTTTCTGCCATGCACCTCTGGCTTTTCCATCATATTGATCTTTGAGTAGGTTTGTTTGTGAAAACATTTAAAATATATATGACCCACTTTGGGTTAATCTAAAATGTGGATTTTGCCATGTCCAATTTAGACTTCCATCACCGTCACTGGAAATGATTGGACTGCAGTGCGATGAAAACTGCTGAAATTAATTCACAAGCCCTTTGACCCTCATAGAAAACATGGGAACATTGTCAGTAACAAAATACTATAGGCATCATGTAGGTTTTTATCTTTAATTTAAAAAAAAGACTACAACATCTACTCTCTACTGCTATACAAAATGACGGTACGTCGTAAATGAGTTAAAAAAGAACGTGGAAAGGGGCAAACACTGCCTACTATTGATGTCAGTACAAATCACTGGACATCCATTGTGTCACCGTGGAAACAATATTCTTCATGCAATAAAGAAATTAACAATACCATATTCCTGTAACATCCTCATCTAACAGAAAAAAATTAAGCAGTAATCACAATTGCATTAAAAACAGATGCAATGACAGAGAATTAAGAAAACAAGTATTTTTTATCTCCTTTAACAATTAAAAAAAAAACATTTTAAACATTTACTACATTATATTTCATGTAGTGTTTTTTGTTTTTTGTAATTTCATACCTTAAATGTATGTACATTTTAAATCTCTTAAGTCTCCAAATTGAGTATCAATTAAATTTTTTTTAGCCAACAATTTCTTAGAGAACAAATTACTTTACAGATAGTGGTGAAGACGATTAGCTATGAATCATATTGGTCAATATAGTGGAAATTATTTGGTCCTACAAATGCTTGTTATGTCTGGTCTTATGGTCGCAGCAGTAAAAACTGCGAACCAGTTGCATGCAGGAGTGGTCATGCTGTCCCAGTGGAGGTGCACTTATTATTCTCTATTGAAACGACCAGCTTCAGCTTCAATATGGAGAAATGGACCATTTCAGTCAGTTCACTGTTGTGTAAGCCTGAGGTAGAGTTAGTATATGCCATTCATTTGCATTGACTTCTTTCAGGTTAGTCTGGGGCCAATTATCACTCAAATGAATGAAATGCTGACCACTCAAATCAAACAGGTATGGATCAGCGCTGTATGTATAATTTTGTTATGTACTAAATGGAGCTCATGTTAAACTCTGCACAACACCCACATTCACGTCCCTCAGCATCCATCATAAGAGCGCGTCAGAGACTTTATTTATCTTTTGTTATAACAGGCTAACTTGACTTTGTATGTAAGGCCTTTCATGCATTGTTGAGAAGGTGAAGCGATGCTTTGATTTTGGAAAAGGTAAAAAAAAAAAAAAGAGGAAAAAACCCCTTTGTGGTAATGACCTTGTGTTACCCTGTTTGGAAATCACTGACATAGACAAGACTACGTGAAACTGTCAAGACAACCGTTGCCCGTTTCTTAATATTACATCAAACATCTAACGTTTGACCAGTTCAGCTTTGAACAAAGTTCTAATGAAAACAAAAGCTCAGCCAAAACATCGAAGACGAAGAAGAAAAGAACGGAAGGAAACGTGTCAAGAAGATAAGGCTCCAACACACGTTTTGGTGAGTTAGCGCAGGAAGCAACAACATGGACGCATTAGTTTATTAGAAGCCTGGTTAGTGCTGCACAGTGTCAGGGGTTTTGGCAGGTTATTTATATAAACCAAATGTTCTCTCTGCCCAGAAAAGGGCAGCCAGCAATTGGCCTTAACGGTGTCTATGTATTGTCTTGTGTGTGCGTGGTTGTGTGTGTGTGTGTGTGTCCTCGTCCTTATGTGTAGGAATTGAGGCATTCCTTGGAGCGTGACGTGAGGTCCCTCAGCTCTTGTTCCTCCTTCATTTTGATGTCTTGGTAGGCATGCATGTGACTGGCGTCTTTAAGGTAGGCCCAGTTTGCAGACAGAATCATGAGGAAGTGGATCTGCAAGAGAAGGTTGAGGTGGGTGGCCTGTGAGCATGTCAAGGTGCAAAGCAAGCTAGTCCGGAGTCAAGAGCTAACGTTATCACACACACACGCGCGCGCGCACACATTCACACGCACACACACATGTACACATACACGCAGTTAAGCTTGTCAGAAGACATTACACACACACACATTACGTTGACAGTTACTAATCATGATTATTACAGATTATACAGGAGAACTGAAGTGGAGGAGAGAGAAGGCAGATACATGCAAGCTGAATGGTGATGGCAGCTGACACACACACACATGCACACACATGCATGCACATACACACGCACACACACACACTGAGGAGGTTAGTAGACGGCACGTGATTCTGAGCTTCACCCATCGGCTCCTATTTCCTGTTGTTTTGTATTGTTGTTGTTTTTTGACCATGAAAGTGATAAGAAATACGCTGCGTGGGAATATTTTGTAAACAAAGATTGTTTATTTATGTATAGAAAGGGAGGAGAAAAAAAACTACAGTCTGCCAAAATCGTAGGAGAGAATTAAATATATGAAATATGAAGTATAAGTAACCGTAAACATATAAAATAATCTCTGAAGAAAAATTGTAAGCATGCAGGCATACAATAAAGAAAACATCAACAAATGGCTCTTAAATGGGACTTTCTGAGTTAGTTATGTCTGACACAGGATATCACCTTTGTATTTAAAGATAAAAACAGCCTTTGATAATAGCAAAAATATTTACATTTTTGCCTAGTCTTGAGAAAGAAAAAAAAAGTGAATTGCATTTACGTATAACATCACGTAATATATAAAGAGATGGAAGCGGTGGCTGCTGTACCATCTATGGATGTACTGCCTGGGAGCCTCTCTATTCTCTCGGTTCTCCTACATTATAATACTGTTGGTGGTGAAAAGTGGTTTTAGTTTCGTTAATCTAGTTTGTGGAGAAAATAATCAATAATACATTTCGGTGTGTAATACTCTGTGGTTCCTCGGTGGTTGGCCGCGTTGGCACGATGACGTGTACATGAAGGATGCGATGTTTTATGGATTTAGCACTTCAATGATACGTTGCTAACGTCGCTAGAGCTAGCCTGGTTACACATGCATCGCTAGAATGTTCCTTCAGACTGACAAAGTCATTAATAAAGGCATGAAGCATTGGATCTCTTTTTGCTTCAAATGTCAGAGCTTTACATTTGTGGCGTTTACTTTATGATTTACTGATTTACTTACATTTTAAACTTTGCACAAGTACACTTATTCTATAATTGGTCCCAGTTTAGATGTAATCGAAATGAGTAGATATTGTTTACATTTTGAGTTTGTTTTTATCATCACAAATTTCAAATACATATATATACTGTATATATATTTATATATATTTTAACATATATATAAACAATCGTTTTAAGAGTGTGTCAAGAGGACTGAATCGCTGGCATAGTGGTTGGGGACTGTTTGAAAGGCAGAGCCTCAAAACAACAGGATTGTATGCTAACACCTTTATATATAATCTGGACGAGGGACCGGGGGAACCAGCACTATCCGGTTTACCAGACCGGTCCTCAGGTTCCAATGCTCCCTGGATGTCCAATGCTAGAAGATGCACACAGTCAGCTATGTACACTTTGTCACGAACGCTACTGAATAAATGCTGCTATTCTCAGGTTTTTAGTTCTTTTTTTCTTTTCTTTTGTTGTCAGTGGCAACTTTGTCTACTTGGCAACGGACTCAAAGCGCTGTGTGCGCTTGAAAAAACAAAAACAAACAACAAAACAAATTTAAAACTTTGTGCAGCAATCCTCTCGACTCTTAAACTTCAAAACAGCAAAGTTATAAGTGGTAGCCATCATGTAGATCAGCTGGTGGAAGAGAGCAGAACAAACACAGGGAGGTCAGAGAAACCAGGAAGCCATGCTGATCACAGCCATGTGACTAACCCCGCCCCCTCCTTTCCACTCGCCAGTAACACATTCAACGCCCCTACGATGACCCCGTCCACCCAATACTGTCCATCCTTCCATCCGTCCTCCTGAACCTATGCTGTGTAACAACAAGTATGCTGTCTTCGTGTTTTCATGACTGCTGATGAATCATACACCGGATGCTAAGCTCCTCACCCTTTAACCACACAGACCGTCCGTTTGGTAAGCGATGGCCGAATTAGCGAAGCACGCCGTGTTCCATTTCTCCAAATACAGACGTGGGCATTTAAAGGTGCTGTAGGTACGATTTAAGAGCTATAATTTAAGTGTAATCTGTTAAAAAATACCACAGCCATCCGTCAGCTGTTTGTGAGTGAAATGCTCTGTGAGAATATATGTTCTGGTAGACTGCCTGCCTCTGTATGAGATCATTTAGATTTTAGACCGCTCCTGGCTCATTTCTGACCAATCAGGGCATCTCTACCATGATTGTTTCAGGGAATCCATCTTGCCTGTCAATCACAGGTGCGTGACTGAAACACTTCTCGATGGCGGAGAAACGTAGGGAGCAGAGAGGGAGGGGATGTTGTTTTGTGTTGTTTATTTTTTTAATCTTGCTCTCCATCTTTGCAACTTGCAAATCTTACCTACAGCACCTTTAAGCAGTTGGCAAAAAAAACAAACAGCAAATGGAATTTTGAGCTTTGTGGAGAATATGTTCATCATGCATCATCATCCTGGGTGGCGAGACATTAACCGTACAGTACGAGCACAGAGCACGCCACCCCGGGACCTACTGATAACAAAAACGTGCAAAGGATGGACTACTACAGGATGAGCGACAGTGTGGCGAGGGGGAGGGGGAGGGGGGGGGGGGGGAAGGGGGGGTGTC